>JAOTQE010007814.1:0-11155 GCA_025631205.1 Nesometra sesokonis
GCCCTTCCCCCCCCCCCCCATTTATACTTATACCAGAAGCGCTGGTCTAAAATTGACCCAAAAAAGCAAAATATTACTTATCACTTTAAAGAATAGTTCAGTATGATTCTTAGCCATTACATAATTAGTATGATTTTGTACAGAAATTTGTATTCGTTTTACAGGAAAATCACTAAATTTTCTGGGATGTTGCTGCTTATGGGAGGTAATTAACATACAAAAAATCTAAATATTAACATAAAAAGTGTCCACGTCCGCTTACAGGAGGTGTCCGCTTACGGGAGGTACCAAATGCACTGAAGAACAAACGGGTATTTGAATTAGTGTTTTTTATGTGAGGTGTCCACTTACGAGAGGTGTCCGCACAGGGAGATTATTTTTCCACTGATATGTTGACATAAAGGTGTGTAGTCAGTAAGCAATTACTACCAGCCTTACGAAAGATATTTTCTTAAAGGTTGACTTCTCATTGCTACATCATCTCAATGCATTGACTTGGACACTGTTGCAAATTTATCATCACGATTGTACAGTATACTTTATTGATTCTTTACTGATTATGTATTCTTGCTTGCCATGTCAACCATTGCAGGTTTGAATAAATTGTCTTTATCACGGAATTCATAGTTACCATTTGTTTGAATGCTTAGTAATTGATCATGATTTTTTTTTCAAATATTTCAAATTTATTACTAAATTGAGGTGTTTTATTTATTTCTGGCACATTATAATGACAATGATTTGTAATTGTCTTGAAATATAACCAGTATTTATTATTAAATTCTTTATTGAGTCTCTGAAGTAATTCTTTAAAAATATATTGTATTCTATACAGTTCAATACTAAGTATTCATTAACCATTATCAAAGAAAATGCATAAGGAGGCCTAAAAGAGACAATGATAAAACATTGAAATTAAAAAGTCTAGAAAAACACTTGATTTGTAGGGGTGAGATTGGTCTTAACTAAGTAAAAGAAAAATATATATTTGCTTGTTTGTTATTTATTTGTTTGTTTTATTTGTTTTAGTTATTTATTCATTCAGTCATTCATTTCGGAAAAGCAATTCAAAAAGCAGAACAAGTCTGATATTATTGTAGAACGGAAAGACAAACAGTAAATATAAAATAGGTACTTAACATTAAAAACATTACAAGAATCAAAACAAAAATATAAATTTACAAAATAGGCCTCAAGCAGTATAGGATAGTATATAAAATTAACAATAAAATTTAAATTAATAATGGTAGGGAGAAAAAGGTGGGGGCGGGGGAGGTTAACAGAACAACAAAATCAAGCACCTCAGTAATTCAACAATATTAGGTAATTGCAGAATTTTTATACAGTACTTGTTGGTTGTTTAGCCTACAATATCTACATACTTTTTACAGAATTTAGTAATACTAATATGTACTAGTAATAGTATTGAATATAAAAAATATGTTTTTAAGAGTCAGTGTTGCAAACATATCTCTCTATTGATGTCAAGTGCATGTTTGTTTCTGTTGGGCTTAGCTTTTATCCATTCATTTTTAAGCTTCAATACTCATTGTGAATGACATTCCAGTGATTTGCCTCTATTGTTCCTAATGGCATTCATTAAAAGAAAGCGCGGGGTTTTAAATACCAGCAGTCAAATACAAGCTGGGTTTTGACCAAGGATGGCGGTTGGATCAGAAAAACTGAAGGATAAATCAGTAAGGATAGACACACCAATGAATGATGGTTTTGGAAATTTAGGAATCCCAACATTGAAGGAGAAACTAGAGGCAAAGATGGGTACCCCAAAGCTGAAATTGGGAAATATAGGCTCTCCTAAGTTGAAAGAGAGGCTTGGAATTATAGGAGGAACCCCATTGAAGAACCTAGGAAGAGTAGGAAGCATGCATGGTATAGGAGGCAGTTTGAAGTGGCCTAGTCTGAAACCTGATCCAGTAAAAATATGGACAAGAATGTCTGCAGGTAGGATGTCATTAAAGACAATTAGATGTGACATTTTAGCTGTTCAAGTTCACATACCAAACCTTTCAGGGGTATACCTCCATCTACTAAAAGCAGCTCATTAACAGGTCCATATTGTTTGAAATGATGGCAATGGACTTTTTACTGTGCACATTGTAAACTTGACAAAGCGCTTAATTGATGAGGGTCATTCACATAGAAAGTAAGACATAAAATACAGTTTATTCTTTCTGTTAGTTGATCTAATTGCATACAAAATAACCAAGTAATTTTTAGGTAGAATTTCCTGCAGTATAAAAATTGCATATTTCAATGAAAGATTTCTGTTTCATTGTTAATGTACTCATTGTCCTATAGTTTTACAGGGAGTTCCCGTTTCACATTTCTTTTTATAACAAGTTACTTAATATTCATAAATACAAGTATTGTCAGTTTGTCTTCCATAATACTGTACCCTTTAATAAAACTCATTAGATGATGTTGCTATGTTATTGTTTTGTCAAAGTTTGAGGAAGTTGAATTTTATCAGAAGAAAATAAAAATTTCTCAATTAAGAATTGTTTTTAAAAATTGAATTATAAAACACTTTAATTTAAATGTGAACAAACTTCTAACAACCATCCATGCAACAACTATCCACCATGGACTATGAACTAAATTAACTTAACAATTCAGCATTTCCTTTAATTAGAACAAGAAGATTTTTTTTATTTAAATCAAATAAAACAAAAAAACTAATTACATTTAAGATTCAATCAAACATAAAATTCATGTTAGTTATTCAACAAACAGAGAGTTCCTTAAAAAATGATTCACTTGACAAAAAAATGGAAAGAATACATTTTTGAAAAATTAATCATCCTTTTTAAAATATTTTTAACAAAGGTTACAAGCTATCTAAAATTGTCTTTCTAATTCAGGTCCTGTATCTAAAGCTATAATCTTTTTAACAATGACCCAAGTTGAGAATTGTCAAAGTAAAAGATCCGTAATAATGTACAGTAGTTCAAGTATTGAACAAAGGTTTCAGGAATTTAGTGAATTCACACACTGTCTTTCTATAGAACAAAATCTAGAGAATGGTTTAATTTTGCAAGTATGGTAAATATTCTCTTCATTAAAAGTTTGTGCACACTATAAACCTAAGATTTTAACAACCTTTGTGGAAGGTATTTAAATAAAATTTATTCACCTCAAAAATGAACTAGCAATATTCATTTTAATATACAGTTAAACCTCTTGTAAGCGGACACGCTCGGTTTTGGTAAAAGTGTTCACTTACGAGTTGCGTCTGCTTACAAGAATTTTAGCCTAGAGGGCCAAATGTTGTAAAATTGCGTAGTTGTGCTTCCGATATCATGACGGCCTTCTCAACAAATGGCTTCTCAAGTATCTAGATACCGCATTTAAATATTAATTATTTTTTAAGATGATTTGGTTCAGAAATTTGTTCAATCATTTATAAGGATTTATATTTGTTGTTCAAAAAGTCGCTAAATTTTCCAGGATGGCTGCTTGTGGGAGGTAAATTAACATACAAAAAACCTACATTCTATTTCTAAAAGTCCCTGGGTCTGCTTACGGGAGGTGGCCGCTTACGAGAGGTTCCAAATACACTGATTAGATAGGAACAACAGACAGACTTCTGAATAAGTGGCCATTATGGGAGGTTTCCACTTAAGAGAGGTTTCCACACAGGAAGGTTGAAGTATATTGCTGTATATAGCTCTCTACACACTCTGATCACAATCCTAATAAATGGACACACTCTGATCACTATCCTAATAAATGGTATTTTTTGTTACATGATATAAATTGGGATTACACACTTAACTTCCTAGGTACCAATTACCACAACTCTTGATAACAGTCCTTAGATTAAAACTTTAAAAAAAGCCAAATCCTTGACATTTTTTGCCATATCCTTCCATTTACTTGAATCATTTTAATGTTTAGTGATTGCAACAATTGTATTCGTATTCAGAACTAATTTTAAACAAAAAATGTACGATTTTGATCTGTATATCCCTGAATTTGAAATCCACTAGCCTTCATGTCATACACAGAATAAGGTTCTACATGTTTTGATAACTTTGCAGTAATTTAAACTACATAAAATGTTTTTACATTACTGAAAAAAAAAACTAAATCTAATATGAATCGATTCTATTGTAAAGATTGCTTTTAGCAAATGTTAATGTTAGCTAAATCTGTGTGCTACTACAGAAAAACATTTTGACCATAAATACTGTAGTTTAGTTGTACCATCGTTAATTCAAATGCCAGCACTGAATATTGCATGTGATTGTAAAATATTGCTTTTGATAAACTTGAGGCCCCACTGTCTTGCAGAATTATGATTAGTCTTGGTTCAAGACTGTGATTCTGCTTTAATTTGGGAAAAGACAATCATCAGGCACCAATTGCGTTCCATAGTAGGTTGATTGTTATACTTGTACTGATGTTTGAATCACCGTCTTGTCAAACATGAAAATTCCTGATAGATATTGTACATTAGGTCTTCCCCACCATCGATCCAACTCTCTTCCCAACATACTATATTTTTCATTGTTGTCTTGTAGCTCTTTCATTATGGTAGGATAATAAAACTTAGTTTAACCAAGATAAGTTTTCAGGATTAACTAAATTCCCTGTAATTGAGGCTAGTCATGGCAAAACCATCAAGTTGTCGCACAGGAAATTATTGAGAAATAAGGAAATAGCCAACAGGAAATATAAACAAATAAAAAGGATTTTTTTTAAATATTTTGTCCATTAACTTCAATTATAGATGCCCGATTTTGATAATCAACCCATCAATTTAGAGCTTACAAAAAGTTTTATATGACTATAACAAAAACTCAATTTTCAATTTTCCTACAACTTGGTGGTTTTGCTGTGACATGCCTAATCCAAAATTGATATCTCAGGCTCATTCGCGATTCAAAAATTAGAACCTCTGATTGGTAGATTTACTGGCTTACCCAAATATGGCATGTTTATTCTTACGTCTTGTTGACTGGTGTTTTCGATGCCCAACTGGGTTTAACTAACTAGTTTACAAGTCTGTATTTCATGATAAAACATTGACAAAACTTCACATCATCCGTTGGTTGCGCACTTCCTTAAAAAGTTAAAATACAGAATAAAGGCTTGTGGCAAGCATTATGATGAGAATTATAAAAACAGCAACATTTAAATACAATTTTACAGTACATACTGTATCTTGGTTGGAAGTAACATCTTATTTAGAAGTTAAAATAAAATCAATTGACATTAAATTTTGAAGCCGTTTAACACATTGACTGTCACTACTTTTTTACAAATCAATCACATGTGTCAGACTCAAATAGAGGGCACTATAACATTTTAAACACCTTGTAACTAAAAACACAAATTAATATTTGTTTCCTAGACAACAGTTGCACTTTTTAGTGTTTGTATCTCTTGGCTTGTCACCATATTCTTTAAAGCCACAATCACACTGGATAAAAAAAAAGAAATATTTTACCAAAACAATTGGTAACATTTCAAATCTAATAACAATTCAAATCCTGCTGTTGTTCGCACAAGCTTGGACTATTTTTTTTACCATAAGCTATGGTAAAACTTGTAAAATAAATAATAATTCAAGGTCACAACACATGAATTGCCCAATTGACCAATGAAGGCCATTCTGTAATATGACTCGGCAAGTTTACCCGAGTTGCTGTCCGCATCAACCTTTTCAGGCCGGTTAACCTTGTTCAGTAAGTTTTCATGAGCCGATTTCACTCCGGAAACTAACCGGCGGCATGGGTAAGGTTTACGGATTGAGATTTTATAAACTGTCCGCACAGGACTAACCGATTAGTCTGTTTGTTTTATTGAAATAAGACCAGTGCAAATAAGGCTTAAGACAAGTTTGTCTTAAACAATAGGTTGTGAATGCAATTAATTTGATCAGGACACATTGGAATTCAGTGGATTCACAATCCGCAGTGCCTTATAGAAAATTGTCGAAATCCTGAGCCAGCGGCCTGCGCTAGCTTGTGTGTCTTTGCTGCCTACAATCAACTAAAGTAAGTAAAAACTATTTCCCTCAATATTTAGGATGTTTTCATTGAATTCTAGGTAGGTCTGCCATATTTTAAATCCACGGTAGTGATAGACCATGTTAGACTGCACTGAATGCCAGTATCATGCAGCCGTGATGTCGACCCCGAAGTTGGAAATCGGCCCTCTCAGCGGCAAACGATAGGTGGCGCACCGTATTGTGAATCCACCGAATTATGAGGGTTTCTTTCATGGTTTTTTGACGAGTACCTATGTCCTTTCCGAGCTCTCGCAAAAACATCCAATGAATAATATTCCTCGGCATCAGCTAACGTGTTAATCATACACTGGCTGTGAATACAAGAAGAAAAATGTATACACACCTGTAGTGTTGAATGTTCGCATTGGTAATTAGTAATTGATAGAGTGCTAAATGCATAAATCATAATGTAAATTATAGCTTAACAGGTTCAACTGTATAGTAATCTACTAGTACAGTGAGGATGGTAATTAATAAATACTTAGGAATTCAAAATATCATAGTAGAGATAGCTTGAAAATTAGATGACTAAGTAGATGTATTTAGAGTGTGTGAATGACTGAATGGTTATGGCAGGGGTCAACACGCTATCCATAGTCAAACATTGGCCCAGGTTTGTGGTTGATACCACACTGTACTTTAAGTTTGGTGGTAGAACAAGACCTCGATGTCAATAATGAGGTTATGCAAGAGGACAGAACGCTGTGGTCAACCGTGATTAGGTTAAGCTCCGCCCATCTTCACACTGCGTATGTCTCTTCCTCCTGTCCTGTTACTAGACAATGGCAAAGTTAAACATTTGCAATCCATTGTTATTTAATCAATTAAGATGTATTATTCTTAAATAACCATAATTTTAATTTTAAAAAAGACCTTCCACCTAAACTAATTCAAACCACCCCTCCCCAGGACTTCTGAACGACGTCAATATATTTAAATCATTTTACCACATACCTTTAATTTTTTGCTATCCACCTTTGGATTTTTCAAAACATCTCTGGGGCACAGACTTATCAATTAAGTTCACATTCATTTTATAGAACTACTATTTATGAAATTTATGTTTTGAATTAAAAACTTTTACTAACAGTACTTTCAGTGCTTCTAAGAAGATTTTAAACACCATCCATTACAGCCTGCCTTTAAGGCAGACTAATTAGATAAAGTCTACAATTAGCAGCAATCGCACTGAATTTAAAAAAAAAAATATTTTTATGAAGATCATGGGTAACTTATACTAGCGTTTTCAAAGATTAAATCTTGCAGTTGTTCAAGTTTAGATTATTTTTACTTGGTTAGTTTTATCATGTAAAATAGAGCATGTTATTCAAGGTGACAACTCATCTGATTGCTGGAGACACCATTGCCATTGTAATACAGTATGACTTGAGAAATCCACCCAAGTCGCACAGTTGGTAGTGGACTTTCAGCTTGGTTAATCAGTGAGTTTCACTTGACACATTTGACTCTCAATCTGGCAGCCGAGGTAATTTTTGTGGAGTGATTTATTTCATAGTTTGATGTGATATTTCTTCTGGTCAAACTAACCGGTTAGTCTTGTTAGTTAATTCCAGTGCGATTGAGCCTTTAGTGTCATTAACTCCCTGTTTGCTGAACTATTTCATGGTGGTACAGGGCTCCTAAGCCCAGAGTCTCCAGGAATTTGGCATCATCTTCCAGGCTTCAGGAAATACCAAATTTTCTCCAGGATTTTGAATTTTTCATGACTATCTCCAGGATATTTGATAAATCAGCAATTATATAAACAAACAAAATTGTAGTATTTATCAATTATTTAGACACAGAAAGGTAGTTTAAAGGTTTGCTGGTCAATAATTGTATCGATAATAATAGTAAACACCTTGTCATTTGTAATAATCAAAGCACTATTGTTTATATAATTTCACTTAAGATGCCCGTATTGTACCCTAAAACAGTTACGAACAGTGGCCGACAAAATCTCCAGGATTTCCAACTTGAGAGCTATGCAATTACAGTAGAAACTACACTTGTATAATTTGCTTTTTTCTACTGAATTGCACTTTCATAATAAACGTTTACTTCACAGTTGGTTTGCTGACAATAGCTAAAAAGCAATTAGTTTATTGTTACATGCTATATATGGAATGTGAGAAGTTTAATGAATGATTTTTCTATTTAATTAGACTGTAGAGGTCTGATCATGTCAGTAATTATCATGCAGTCCTTGGACTTGTTCAATTCCCAGTTGAACATCAGTTTGAATGATGTGTTTCTACTGAAGACATAGTTGATTATAATTAATCAGTATTTTTATGAGTGTTCTTCTATGTACCTGTGTTGCACCTTATTTACCTTTCCAAGCCTAAATTCATAATGTGTTTTTAATAAGTAATTGTTTTTTTTTTTACTCATCCAGTTTTTACTACCAGAATATAATCAATTAAAAAACTACGGTTTTTAACAAATTAATAGTTAACAGCTTTTTTTTTTTTGCTATTTTTCACTTATTGTCTGTAGCACTGTTTTTCATTTGCATGTATTTTTCCCAGGAAAAAGTGTTTTTGTCAAGGAATGTTTTGATTCAAATTCAAAAAAGCAATGGTTTATTTAGTGTTCATTTTGATGCATTTCAAAGCATTTCTCACCATACTTGATATAGTACAAGTCCCTTGCTGATTTCTGCTTATCTATGAAAATAGTCTGTCAAATCAAAGTGATGTCAGAATTACTAGTATTATATTTTAAATCTTTTGAAAGGAAATGTTAGATTTTAAGCATGTTTACCACTGTTAATTATTATTAGATTTTCAAGCAATTAAAATCTTATGTTTCAGCTTTTGACAATAGAATACACAACAGGTCGCATTTTTTTCAAAATATAGGTTTTATAAATAAATAAGCTTCCAGGTGGTACCTTCTTGAAGGCCGAAACTTTACATATTTGCTGTATTGTGGTGCAGATGAACCACTGAAAATATTGATGTTTTTCACTATTAGTAATTTTTTTTATTTAATAGCTCCCTGGTTTATTTTTAAAATAGTAATCAAAGGTACCAAACAAGCACTTGAGTGCTTCTAAAAAGGAACCAGTGACCAAATAACAAGATGCATAATTTGCATAGGACGGAATGAATGTTTTTTTTTTTTTTTAAGTGAAAATGGTTGTGAATAAATTAGTGGACACTTATAATGCTCAAATGTGGTATTTATTCATGCAAGTACGGTGCTGAAATTCAATACTAAAAATACAAATTAATTGTATGTAAGCTCTATACCTCCAATATGCTGTATAGTACAATAGTGCATTGTTTAAAAATCTATTTATCTTGACTCATTTGTGGTATACCATACTGAGTACTCAATTTAGCTTCTTCAAATTATTCAACAAATATCTTGAGTGGATTGTCCCTAAAATAGTACGGTTAATAATATGATGAATAATAATTGTGGTTTTTATTTTGTAAAAAAAATATGAAATTAAAAAATTCATAATCCTCAGAATAATTTTACAAAAATGTTGTATTTTGTAATGGGTAAATTTTTAATATTTTTAATGAAGAAAATGCTATCTTAATGTCTAAATCACTATAGAATATATTGATGATAATCTAATTTTATGGGCACATATTTCAGAGAATGGGCCACAATTTGGACTGTTTTCCATGAGGACCTCCAGGTACTAATTATAATTTTAAAGGAAAATATGTTTCTATCATGATTAATTGATACATTTATACCTTATTAATAATAATTAATAAACATGTTAACAACAAACAAATTAACGTGAAGCAAGAATCTGTTACTCATTATATAAGTTACTGTAAATTGGCCCATTCTCTAAGTTACTGTATGTGCACATAAAATCTGTATCGAAACAATTCTGTAGTTATTATATTATGATTATTAATACTATGTACTGTTTATTTTTTATTTCAGATTAATGTTTAATTACTATTTCAACCATTTTCATTGGGGATCCAGAGGTCCCAAGTCTCCTGAAAATGGTGGGAGTCTCCTGATTTTTTTAGTCATCTCCCGCCCTCCTGAAAAAATACATTTTTCTTCTGAATATTTTAAGTGTCTCCTAAAAATATTCTGTGTTCTGTTTTTTCATGGAGAAAATGCTGTTTTTTTTATTATGACGCGTCGCACATTTGCATATTACGCAAAAATTTGATCAACAAAGCAGTTGACATAAAATCTCCTGATTTTTCACTTCTGAAACTTGGGACTTCTGGGGATCTTTACTGAAACAAGCCTTACTGTAGGGCTTCTAGAGCTATCCTCTCCATTCAGTTTTACTTTAACTTTTGTGTAATGGAATGTTATTTAAACAAACAAGCCCATTTTGTATTAGATTTTTGTGACAGTCAAAGATGCTAGATAGAATTTACTAGTGCTGTGAGTCATTTTGAACAGTTTGCGGTCAATTACGTAAAATGGAATTAGGCAGCGTAATTGAATAATAAACATATGTTAATAATACACAGTGTGATGTTGTCATGGAAATGCAAGTTAACACAAGTTTTCATTAAGCAGACTTTTCACATTTTGTAGGCCAGGTTTGAATCATGTTGTGTTTAGGATAATCCTAAATTATAAAATTCATAAGTATTAAATCAACTTGTTAGAAACATGAATTTATATATAGAGATTCTGTAGTATTAAATAACTGTATTAGACTAGAGAATCTGAGGTACAGTAGCTATTCTCACGCTAGGTTTAATTTATTCTTAACCAAATTTACTAAAGTTTTGATGATTTTTTTTAGCCAAATTATAAATTCTTTAGCCAATTTTTTTTTAATGCTAAAAATTTATAAAAAATAGCTGCCAAATGTTTTGGGATTTTCATTTTACCAATTTGGCAAAAAGAGGTAATTTTTAATTATTTTACTCAAATTTTATGAGAATTCCAGTGACCATTGACAATGTGGCAAATGGTTGGAGTGAGCATAGATTAATAACGGAAGGGGTGAATAGTAAAATTTTATTTCCAGGTAAGACCAGACATGTTTACTTTCTTTTTTGAAGTTGATTAGTGGGCCTTTTAAAGTGGACTCTATGCTCACTCTAACCATTCGCCCAGTCGCCAATGGCTACTGGAATTCTCATTTGGCTAAAATAAAAATGACCT
>JAOTQE010007836.1:0-11153 GCA_025631205.1 Nesometra sesokonis
GTGTCTTGTCTTACTTTTATTTTTGTAATTTTTATCATGTAATGTATGTTTTTCTGACGAAATAAATGATATGATATTATATGATATGATATGCAGCAAGTACTGTCTTGTACTTATACTCTTTCATCTGTCCATGTCAGGGGCCGTGTGTGGACCAGTACACCGGGGTAACCCCTACTCATCTCAAAAGATGTACAGTGTTCTTTATAGTGCACATGAGTCATTTGTTTACACTAGGCCTTCAGTTTATAGTCCTTATCTGAGAAGAGTAATTGAAATAGTTTACATTCTGACCATAACTGGACATCGTTCATAATTTCTATTGTGTAATAAATACCATTTTTTTCTAACATTCATTGAAATACTCAAACGTGGACACAATTGTCAAACTTGTGGAAGTCAAATCCAAAGTGACATTGAAAAATTATTGGACTTAAGCAAAGTCGAACTCAGGCAATTTTAACTGTAATTAGTTTGAAGCCTGATCTAATAAAAATGATAATAACATAAAATCATAATTTTGGTAAACAAAAACATTGTTTTGTCATATATAAAACAACCTAATGCACACTATGCTCACACTAGGATCAGTTTTTACCTAGCCAAACTGGCTAAATATTACCATTTTTTTAGCCAATTTATAAATTCTTTAGCCACATTTTTAAAAATAATAAAAAACCATTAAAAATGATCATGGTGTAAGCAAATTTTTACTTTTTTTTCCCAGAGACCATCAAATAAACATTTGGAAGTTGACAAGAGGACCAAATGTCCAGTTTGTTCGCAGCTTAAGTGGTCATTCGCATAAAGTTAGCTGTGTTGACACACAAGATGGTTTGGTGCTATCTGGCTCAGCTGACCAGTCTTGGCGTTTGTGGTCATTGGAACGAGATGATTGTTTACTTGATAGTGAGATGTCAGATAGGGTACTTTCTGTTGCAATAAATCCATGGAATAGGTATGTTGGCTTGATCGAAACCTTCAATAAGGTCACCCCATTGCATCCAGGGGAGTGTTTATTGTGCTGGAACACTTCTCCGTACCCCTCATTGTTTTCCAAATTCTGAATACACCCCTGCTACTTCTCTACACTGATAAAGTCAGTGATAAACAATTAAAATCAAACTTCACTTTTCTTGAACAGGTAATGGTTAACTTCAACTGTTTACAATCAATAAACCAGATTTAAAATAATAAGTGAACTTGACTCGGCATGAACTGTAGAGAACAAATGGAACTCTTAAACAAACGAATGCTCACACATTAATGCCAACTGCACGTTTATTCGTAATGTCATGTTTACAATCGAGAAATAACAGTTAGTTTCATGTAGATATTAAAATACAAGGTTCCTGTTGCATTCTCATTTACATTCTTTTTATCTGAATAATTTGAAATGTTATTCATATCCAGGGCAGAACATGATCAATTGAACCAGTCAAATGTGTTATAAAAGAAAAAAAATGCAAAAGTCAGCTGAAAGTAAATAAATATGCAAATTAGAACTGGTGTTAAATTAATAAAAATTTGGCTTCAAACTTCAAGTAGAATGGTATGATAACTACAGTAATGTAATAATTTTATGATCTAACTTAATAATATAATACGGTACTGGCAATCTCTATATCTCTTACAATCATTTTTTCAACGTAGTGTTTTTAAACATACATTAACCTACAGATTTCTATTTCAGAAACATAATTACGGGTACATCATGTATAAATTATCAGAAACCATTAGATATTTGGAATGTTGAAAAGTAAGATATTTGTTTTTATACATAAGTGTTCTCCCAAGCATGGTTTTAGTTATCAATTTACTGATAAAATTACAATTTACCAGCAAAAAATGTGTTTATTGAAAAATAATTATGATATAATTTTGAATCTCATATATTTTATGCCCTACTTTACTCTTTAGTATTACAGAGAATACAGGAATGCTCATAGAGGCCTACAGTTATGTAGATAATTGGGGTAGGGCCAAAACAAACTCAAAAGCCATGTCTGACAATTTATGTTTATGTTAAATTACCAGTATAAATTTGTTAATTGGGAAAACACTGTACATTGGTTTAATTTTTAGCAGATAACAATTTAATGTTGTTTTAAATGTTCTTCAGTTAAAATTTTTCCTGAAGGACATAAAAGGCATTAGTTAATTGACGGTTTTAGTTGTGAAAAAACTACAAAGGAACTACTATTGTTTAATAGTTGATATAATATAAACTTAAAATTTTTATGTAACTTTGAAAATAATTGTTAACTTCTTGTAATTTTTATTCAGTATTTTGATTGAAATGCTGAGAAGATTGACAGTTTTTTATAACTACACACGTGGTGATCCACAAACTTTATATATTATTTTGCCATGCAAAACTCATAACGGTATTATAGCTGTATAGAAATTATAGTTTCGATTTTCACTTAAACTTTGGTCTACAGAATTTCTGCTTTTTATAGCTTTTTTATTTTTAGTAGCATTTATTGAAATTTAATTTTTCTTTTGCAGTGGGAAGCATATGCTGTCCATTGGCAGTGGCTTTAAGAGGGGCGCTGGAGTGCTGGATCTACAGTTTGATGACCCCCATACCATCCTATCTTGTGGCTATGATACTTACTTAAGAATCTGGGATACAAGGTCTAGCAGGTATGCTGATTTCTTTTATTACAGTTGAACCTCCCGTAAGCGGACACCCTCGGGTCTGGGAAAAGTGTCCGCTTACGGGAAGTGTCGGCTTACGAGAATTCAGCTGATAGAGGGCCAAAGTTGTAAACTTATGTATACGTCCGTATGTCTCACATTTCACAGCATTCTCAACAGAAATGGCCTCTTAATTGCTAGACACCGCATTCAATATTGTATTATAAAGATTGGTTCAGTAATTAATTCTCAGCCATGACGATTTTGTATCGTCTATCATTCTGGCTGAATACATTCATTACCGTATTCTTAAAACTATAGTCCTAGTTCAGACTAGCCTTAAAATAATTCTAGTGGCAACTTCAACTTAGAATTCCTAAACATCTAGTTGAAGTTTGTTGTTTGACTTAGTGAGTAAAATAATGATACTTTTGTATCCTTGTAAATTAACATGGTTTGCACCAAAATTAACCTATTGCAAATGATTTTGGATAAGGCTACATTTTCAACCAATAAGAATTATCGAACCAAAATTATGTTTTGGCTTGATGGTTGAAATGCAATTTAATAGCACACCATCTTTTGGATGAGACATTACATCATTAGTCCATGTATCACGGGCGGATTTAGGGGGCACAACCATTGTGCGCCCCCTATTATCGTCAAAACGCAGGTGCACCTCGCACCTTATAGTAGGAGCGCCAGGTCTAAAATTGACCCTAAAAATTAGAAAATAAACATACAAACAAACATATGGACCATTCATAACATCCACAGGCACCAAAACATGCAAAATGGATGACTAACTTTTTTTTTTTGCCAAAGTCCAGACCGGGAAATGCCCACCCGGACCTGGGAAAGCGTGCCCCCTCTCCCTTTTTCTGATTGCTGCATCTGCCCCTGTGTACAACATCACTCATGTGAATGTTATAGAAAACAGTACACTCTTTGGAAAGAGTAGGAGATTGTCTCTCTGTCCAACCACCACCAGAAGGACCCCATATGAAACTAGACTTTGGACTTACAGTAATGGTTTTCCTTGGTGTATCATGAAATATTTCAGCCATAAATTATTGTTGCATACACCAAACAAAAATAGAGGGGGCTGTCACATTTGTATTCCCATTGGAAACTAATTTAGGCCACGGCCTATGGTTTGTGGAACTGGGTGCTAAGGCAGCACAAAGTTTATTTTTAGGCTTTGTTACTAGTTTCATAGTTTCATAGAAATAATGTTCTATATAATGTTAATGATTCCTTATTATCTGTCTGTTAGATCATGTGTTCGAGAATATGAAGAAACAGATGACAATGCTCTGTATTGTTTGCAAAGTAATGGCGGATATTTAATAGCAACTGGTTCAAATCGTTTTGGTGTTGTGAGGTTGTGGGACAAACGAATGACAAAATGCCTAAGAGTAAGGTTCAACTATCATTTTGTGAGTTGTATGGTCAAGCGGTTAAGGCAGGGGAACCATGAGCCAAAGCAAAAACAACAACTTGGGTTTGAAGGGACCATGGTTCTGGGGGTGGAACAATTCTTATCGGATAAGGACTATAAACCATAGGCCCAGTATACACAAACGGCTCATGTGCACTATAAAGAACCTATTACATCTTTAGAAATGAGTAAGGGTTAACCCGGTGTACTGGTCCATACATCCACTGCTGTGGACTGAAGAATGTAGTGCCGTTTTTCGGGCACCAAGGACATGACGTGACCCTTAGGAGCGTAGAGATTCATGAATGTGTAACATCTGGTCTGGTAAGGCGCTATATAAAAATCTATTAACTAATGCCCCTTTCACACTGCCTAGCAAAATTCCAGAGTTTTCAGAGTTTTATTATAAATTTTAATTTGGTAAACCAAAAATTTAATTAACATGACAGTTTCAACCTCCCTTGATGGAGGTCTTCCTCATTGTTATGGCTCTGATGCAACCAGCTCACAGGTATGCAACAGTAGAGGAGAGAAGACCATGAACCGAGACGAAGTAGCCCACTCACTGAGTCAGGTATATGACACTTTTGTTAACTGACCACAGAGCCATCACGCTGAAAAAGACCTCCTTTAAGGGAGGTTGAAACTGTCAGTTAGGTCATTAAAATTTTTGTTTCATCTTATCTTCAAACCACATGGACATTTTCAAGTTTACATAGTTTTGTTCAGTATGAATTCCGAAATGTTGTACTCATCTTCGGTGGATTTAAGGGGGAGAGGGAGGCATACTGGCTCCGCCCCCTCCCCCACCCTTTCCAGAAATTGAATTATATCAAAATTATTAGCATTGTCTATAAAATGAAGAATATTCAGCAATCATAAAACAAGTATTGATCCCTTAACATACCCCTCAAGCCAATTCCCGACATCTAAAACCAAAATTTCTCAGCGAGAATCTTCCAGGGAGCATTTCCCAGACCTCCCAAAAATATTCACTTTCTACTGCCCTCCTCATCCCCTTTCTACAAGTCTGCATCAGCCTATGATCTCATACAATATTTTTCAGTATTTGCCCCAAATACATACAATATATATAATTACATTATCAATATTTATTCTTTTATCTTGCATTGAATTTTGTTATACCTAAAAATATCAGGTATAACGTCATTCAAACTATGATAAAAGAAACATTGATTATATAATTATATTTATATTCCTAACCCATTTTCATTTTGTTTGTTTCGTATTTGTATTTTAAAACTAACACAACTGTGTTTAGCTTCATTACCGTTGGCCACATCTTAAACATGTTTTGGTGGACAACCACCATCAGAGTAACGATTGCTACATTGGCAATCTATTGAAATACAGTGAGGCTGTGCATTGCATAATAAAGCATGCAAAAAGGCAAATGATCAATTAAACAAAAACAAATACAATCATGAACAAAATATAAACAAATTTAGCTTAAAGATGCAAGAACAAAATAAACTATAATGGCAAGGTAAAATTAACATGAAATAGCTGTTTGTGGAGAGAAGGGTTTTCCCATTGACATGTATCACTTCTGTAATCTTTAAAATTGGTTTTGTTTGTGCAGAATCTAAACTTGAAAAACAGTTCTCATTTTCATATTTGTACTTTTTTGATGAGCTTGCCGAGGAAAAGAAAACTTCAGAACGACTGTTCAACGAGAAAGTTTTCTTTTATCTTGTATTTAATCTGATTCATTTTTTTTTTGCTTTACAGAAATATTATAGTGGAGGCAAGAAAAGTGGGTCTGTTTATTCAGTGCAATTTAATCTTACAAACTTGTATGCAGCTTTATCACATTCCGTTCAATCACTGGACTTCTCTACTGGATAGTGCCAATGGATTACATAGTAATATTAATAATGTATTTGAAAACAATAATATATTTTATAAATATATATTAATAATAGAATGAGTGACCCTAAAATAGTAGTGTAGGATGTTTTAGGGTATATGTGAGGTCTTACCATAAAATGCGAGGTGTCACCACAAAATAGTCGTGTTGTACAGAAAACCAAAAGTGAGTTTTTGTTGTATTTGGATAGAAGAAACTATAAGCTTTAAATTGGTGTTTAAATGAGGTTCATAGCTTCAGTATAACCAGAGAGAAATCATTTTAAAACCTAGGTGTATGAACACACTATGGAGTAAATTGACTTTAAAGATAACTGTTGATTTCCTGTATGTTTTTCCATTGTTTTTAAGAAATAACCTTTACAAAATGTAGTTCAAAAACATGTTTATTTTAAATAAACACAAACAGGATGTTTGTAATTATAAAATTTAATAATAAACTTAACAAAACAACAGAAATACCATTTTCATCAAATTATGAGTTTTCTGTCTATTTTTATGAATATCTCAAAATGACCTGGCGTACAACACGACTCACTTTGTCACAACACCTCACAAATGGGTAGCATCATTTGTGAAATTAAATGGTGGTCCTAAGTTACAGTTTTCACCAATTTGAGTTTTTAATTATGAGTACACTTGAACCTCCCGTTAGCTGACACCCTTGGGTCCAGAAAAAATGTTCGTTTAAGAGAAGTAGGCGCTTACAAGTAGTTCGACTGATGGAGTGCCAAACGTTTTAAATCACATTATACGTGCGTATATCTGATATTTCATGGCCTTGTCAATGCAAAGGGCCTCTCAATTTAGTAGACACTATTATTTCAGCCATTAAAGTATTTTTCACAGAAATTTGTATATGTTGTCCAAAAAATGACGAAATTGGACCAGTAATGATACTTATGGGAGGTTAAATTATTATACAAATACATACAAATAAAAATTTCAAGTAGAAAATTGTCCCTGATTGCTTTTGGGAGGTGGCTGCTTACGAGTGGTATCAAATGCACTGATTAAATAGGAAGAACAAATAGGGTTTTCAATAAGTGTCCGCTTACAAGAGATGTCCGCACAGGCTTCAACACCAATTTAACAACGCAAACTGATACTCTTTAATGCGGTAACCTTTTAACTTTATTTAAGTTTGGCATCATAAGCAGTAAATAGTCTGGTGAATGAATTTTGGCGCAACAAACTTGTACTCAAGTCTTCTCATTAGTCAAACTACTTTGACTACACATCAGTTTTGGTCAACAAAGTTGACCAATATGCAACATTTGCAACTTATATCAGGAGTAACAGAAGTGTAGCTACACTCTTCTTCACAAACATGTCGCTACTGACGCGCTAACAGTAAATATAGCGCCGCCTAAAAGCCCTGCTAAACAGCGCCGCCAATGTACTGATGATGCTTAATAGGAGATTCTTTACACTCCCACACTGTAAAATTATGATTTTACACAATTACTTAGATAACTGAATTCTATATACAATGCATAGTTTAGTTATAGGTCTTTCCAATTTTCTACCTTTAACCTTTACCTCTACGCTTCTCCCTCTCCCATCACTACTCGTGTGTGTCTCTACCATCTTTCCTGATGGCACTTTGCCACGGGGCATGGTCTCATCGGTAAGAAGACAATATCTCCAAGCACGACGTTTTCTTTAGGGGTGTTACATTTCTGGCTCTTTTGAAGAAGAGGTAAATATTCCTTCTTCCATCTGGCCCAGAAAGTGGAAGCCAAATGCTGCACTTACAGCCACCTTCTTCTCCCGAACGACTTCGCCGACTCATCGCTAACTGGAGAACTGGAACCTTCTCTTAATAAAAGAAGTTGATTAGGAGTAATAGGATCTCCATCCTTGGAATCGTACGAGATATGAGTTAAGGGACGAGAGTTTAAAATGGATTCAACTTCAGTGAAACGGTTGTCAATACTTCTTTGTTAACAGATTGTTGTTGAATTATACCACATAGTATTCTTCTCACGGACCGAATGAGTCTTTCCCATGCACCATCGTAGTGACTCGCAGACGATGGGCTGAAGTGCTACTTACAGCCTTTATCATGAAGGAAAGATTCTACCCTATATTTGTCCATACACTGAAGGGCTAAACGAAATTTCTTTTCACCGGCTTGAAAATTTGTTCCGTTATCGCTGAATAGTTTGATGGGCTGACGCCTCCTAGATACAAACCGTCTATAGGCATTAATGAAAGAATCTGTGTCTCTGCAGAGATCTCAAAATGGACAGCTCTGGAAACTAAACAAGTAAAGATACATCCATATCTTTTAACAAGGGACCTGCCACGCTTTACTTCGATAGGGCCAAAATAATCTACGCCAACATAACTGAAGGGAGGTTTGTCAGCTGATACCCTTTTCGTAGGGAGGATGGCCATCTCCTGTACAGCGGGCCTCGCTAGTATTTTCAGACAAGTTACACACCTACTCAACCTACCTTTGACCGCTGATCGTCCATTTATCAACCAACATTTTTGGCGAATAGCATTAAGAGTGGAGGATAGTCCTCCATGTCCTACTAGATTATGGTAACGTCTAACTATGAGATCAGTAACAGATCCTTTAGGCGACAAAATAATTGGTCTGAGTTACTGAGACGCCCACCTACTCTAAGGAGCTCATTGATCAAGACAGGTTTTAATCGAAGTAACCTCGGTCTGCCAAGATTTGAATTCACGTTTATGAGAAAACGAAACAAGTACAGCTTCGCTTGCACTAAGTTCCTCAACGGATAAATCTCCGACAGTAGACTGATTTACTAATTTACAATTGACGAAATGTCGAACCCAAGCAAATACTCTAACGAGTTTGGAAAGTGAAGAGTATCTGTCTATGAGTGGGGTTACAATGTCAGCTGAAGGAATGGTATGAGTGTGAAAGTTGGTCATAGATCTTTTTACCTCTGGATCAGAAGGTAATTCAACACCTTCACAAGCTTTCGGCCACTCGCTAGAGTGTTTCAGTAGAAATTCTGGACCGGAAAGCCATCTTTCTAAATTCGATGTGCCTCTAGAGCCATCTTCTGCAGCGTTTTGGTTAGGACCTACATGTCTCCACTGATGTGGAGGAAATTCACTACAAATTTTTGAGACCCTGTTTGCCATAAATGTTTTGAACCTTCGAGACTCACTGTGAATATAGCCAAGAACAATCATAGATTCTGTCCAGTACGTACATTCACCAAGATCAAATTGTTACTCTGTAGATATAACATCACAAATGGAAGTGCTTAAAACAGCAGCCAATAATTCGAGTCTGGGTATAGACATAACTTTCATAGAGCTGACTCACGCTTTACCCAAGACAAACAGACATCTTACAACATCATTGTTGACAACTATTAAATAGGCCACAGCCGCAATAACCTACTTGCGGCGCATCACAAAACACATGTAGTTGTAAAGACTTGGACTCGTCTAATCTAACTCATCTAGGGATTTTTACATTTGACAATTTTGATACCTGGTCAAGCCATTCTTTCCATTTTGGCAATTCGTCATCGGACAAGGGTTCATCCCAGTTCGAACCTTTCCTACAAACAGATTGAAGAAGTGAACGAGCTATCAGTATAAATGGAGAACTAAATCCTAAGGGGTCAAATATTTGACTCGCAGTGGAGTTTTCGATATCTTGTTGGTCCCTTGTCATTCTGCCTTTTGTCAGGTCTTGTCGCTTTGAAAAAATTTTGCTCTTTCCAGCCATTTCCTCACACTTTCGAGTAATTAATGCTCTTTCATGATGTCCTCTTATCCAACGGTTTGTAGCTCCTAAGTTGTTTGAGAATCCCTTTACTCCTCCTCTTGTTTTGGTATCCCTGTTGACAGTTTGTTCAATACACATATCACAAGCCACCATTGAAAACCCATGATTTTCTTGGCGTTGGACTCCAAAGTGACCCTTCATCAACTCATTGTAAACATAAGGATGAGTGGTATTATGTTCGATCTCCATCCAATAGACAGGAAGATGACGTGCATAATTTATTCGGTCACACACAAACATCCACGGAAGCAAAGCTCTAACACGCCAATCCCCTTCTCGTGTTGCACGTATGAACAGGAGGACAGATTCAACCATATCAAGATAGGATGACCAAAATCTAGACGTCACATCCTTCCCTTCTTCAATAAAATTCTCATAATCCTTAATCATTGATTGGTACATATCACTTTGAATGTGGTCAGTAAAGCCATTAGGAAATGACTCTTGCAAAGATGATACTATTTCTTTATACTGCTGTTGTTTCTTCTCATCCAAGGTACCAAACTAGCACTTCTGTCTGATCAACTTTAGATTATTAATTTTCACAACCTGTAGAACTTTACAGAGCCTCTCATTGTGTTCCTGTTGGTCTTTACCCCAAACAATTATGTCATCTAGCATAGTGTTGACACCTATATATTCAAATAGTTCATGAATCCGATGATGGTATGCTTCTGGGGCCATATTGACACCAAATGGTAATCTTTTTTACACATTCCTCCCGAAGAGTGTAATGAAGCAGGTTAGTTTGGAACTCTGCTCATCTAATGGTATTTGCCAGAACCCTGACGCTGCATCTAATTTGCTAAATACCTTAGCGTTTGTGAATTCAGCCATTATCTCCTCCCTAGAAGATTGAGATTTCAAGGATCCAAGCAGATTCTCAAATCACCATTTTTCTTGGTTACAACTACCATGCTATTAACCCAGTTTGTAGGCTCTGTAATCTTTTCGATTGCACCTAAACTCTCCATACGTTTTAATTCATCTTTTACTTTACTTCTTAGCTTAAACGGAATTTTACGACAAGCATTCTGCACTGGTTTGATGGATTCATCAACAAATAGTTTGTGCTTTGTTCGAAGACAACCCAATCCTTTAAATACATTAGGATTTTGATCTACAATTTGCTTTGTTGTCTCAACTTCATTAGCATAAATGTTAAGTGATACTTTAAGTAGTTTTAGCTGTTTGCTAGCTGTCAAACCTAATACTGGCTGGTATCTAACACTAGTGACTGGTTTAGTTACTATAAAAGACAGTATATACAAACGTCCATTATGCTTAACATCAAGGTTGCTTGTTCCCTGAATATCCTCTAAGTCTAACCCCATTACTGATTATAGGTGGTTTATGCTTTAGTTCTTTATAGTATTCCCATGGCAATATATT
>JAOTQE010007847.1:0-11153 GCA_025631205.1 Nesometra sesokonis
CCGCCCCTGCACACCTATTTCCCAAACCTGTTCCACCTGTAGTAAATAGAATTACTACAAAATGTATGAGCTAAGCTGCGTCATGTTACTCCATCTTGGAACAGGTTAGCAGGAATTTGGCAAACTAGGGTATTAATGGGTAAATAAGCCCCATAACCCTGCCACACTTCACATCACCGAGGAAAGAACGGGTGTCACATTCAACGTTTGTTGAACCATTTCACACGTCCCTGATAATAAATCATTTAAGTTACACTCACACAATTTAACACACTATGCTATTGCAATATAATTAGTCAATATTTAGATCACATGCTTAAAAATATGTATTTATTTTTAATGTCAATAATTCAAACATTACATTTCAGTTTACAGGTGACGCTCCATTATTCCGAACAAGTATCAACAAATATTATATTTTTAAAAACCAAGTACAATCCATATATAGCAATATTCATTTATAAAAACTGTAATCTTATCAGTTAGAATTATTATAAACATTGGGTTGGATATTAATTCCATTTCACAAAAATATACATTTCTAAATATCCAATCTTTTGTTTTTATTTTGTTAGAACACTTTAAAAAATCATAAATTGCACGAAATCTCTCTTTTTTTTTCATTACTGGTATTATGCCTCAGTATTTTTTTTTAAAAAATTTTAGTAAAGCTGGAATGTTTTAAGTAGATTTGTGAAACGTAGTCATGAACAGCGAGTTCATAGTTTTAAGTACTGTATTACAATTATCTACATAATTTTATTAGCAATTAATGAAAGTTCTACAGAAAATTGCATTCATTATACCATTTTTGTTTAGTAAAATTATGCATGATAAAAAACAGTTCTTTGACTATCCTACATAAAAGGTCTATAAAATGTATAACAATTGTGTATCAACAATGTGGCAGAGGGACATAATCATACAATTATGCTAAGTACGGGGCACAAAACACAGTTCTGTGACTTCCTAAATATGTTGTGAATATGAATACAAGTTGTGTAGAAAAATAAAGTACAGTGTCAAATGGACGAAACGTAGAATCAAGCATGGCTTCATAGTCACTTGCCATTTTTTTGGACTGTAATTTTATTTGCAGTCGACGTTCTCATTCAAAAACACTTTGGTCAAATACTTAATAAAAAATGACCAATGATATAATCTAGCGAATAATTATTGCTTTTCTCACTTAAAAAGCAAGCCTTAATAACAAACAAAACCAGCAAGTATGTTTTCTACATACTTTTTTCGTCACATTTATACATTTTCTCATTTACAAAACGAACAAGGAGTGGGTAAATATGTCGACTATGTATTGACAGTATAACAAACACTAATAGCTTCAATATTTAAACCATTAATACAGTAATCATCATCAAAGAATCAATAATTTGTAGCAGGCAGTGCACAGATTCCATTCAGCCTGATATGAATACTGCTATTTCTTAATGTAATTACAATTAATAAAATAATACTGCAATAACGATATGCAATAACAACCAACAATACTGTAATATTAATAAATGCTGTAAATATAATAAATAATCATTTGATCAATAAAAAAGCAAAAATAGTTAAAAAATAGTACAGTATCTTCAACAAAGTGAATACTCTATACATATCTGAATCGGAATACGAGTCTATATAAATACGTATTGTTAATATTATTGATCCTAACAATATACTGTACTTATGCACCATATAAATTTATTTAGTTGGTACAACTGGCCCAGGGACTACATAGCAACACTGCGCCATAACAACACTAGAGTGCCCATAGCCCCTGAAACATACAAATGATTACATTTAAAATTAATTTACAAGTGATATAATATTATAAAATGTAGATAGGCCTATAATAATATATAAATATTATAAAATGTAGAAAAAATACGAGAAATATATAAATACAGGTCAATAACTTAAAGAACAGTAAAATGCACAGTAATCTGCTTAAGTCAAATTGCATAGTTGAAATGACAAATTTGACAAAACTGCATTAGCTTCATGGTACCGTATATATTGCTATTGATACATTTGTAGAGATCATAATATGTGAATTCTCTATTTGCTGCCACAAGTGTAATAGAATAGAAAAGATAAAGAAAATAGTCAGAAAAGGACGGGTTGTAGATTTCTTCTTAAGATATAAACAGAACAAGATTCACAGACAGGGAGAACATTATCATGAAGGAATGTTCTCCACAAGCAGGGGCCGACCAGTATTGTGTGAAAGACGGAGCCCACTTTTATTTTCGGCAAAGTGGCTGTGTTACAGATTTCAAATTTGACAAGTAAGAAAAAATGCTTTTATGATTGAATGAAACTATTAAATTTTTTGGGACAAAATTTTGTCAAATCCGCACTTGGCAAGGCTACAAATGGCATGCTAGTACAGGAACATTTAAAATTTAACAATTTAATGTTTCTATTATTTTTTTCGCTTGTTTTTTTCTGTTATAAACATTATTTTTTTTTATCTTAACTAATTTGAATCTGCTATGGCAACAGTTAAAACAATCTTGAGTCATTTTCAAAAGTGGTGGGCTACTATAGTACTTAACATTTTTAAAAGTCTACTAAAATAAGAAATTATAATACTCCAAACAATAAGATACACGAAATCAGGGGCGCAGCCAGGATGGAATGAAAGGGGGGGGGGAGTCAGCAGTGGTGGCGGGGCATGGTCCCAACTCGGGAGGTCCAGGTGGGCGTGGTTGCCGGTTTGGTTTTGATGAGCAAAAAAAACATCAATTCCTCGTTTTTTTTTATTGAAATAGATTATGCGAAGTTGAGTTTCAGTCTGCATTACTAACGATGGCTGGCTTACAATTATACTTTAATATTCTTCACATTATAACATTTTTTTTCCTAGAAATTTTTTTTCTCTCAAAAATTTTTTTTTTGGGGGGGGGGGGAACGATATACGATGGCGTGTATCTCATTACTTGGAGTATGTTTATATTATTATTTTTTTCCTTTCATGTGGTTATTACCACTTTTATTCAATCACTATACAGTATATACATATAAATGAATCAAATTTTTAAACTTTCAATAAATAACATAAGTAATAATATGCACGTAATTCTGTATTCTATAATTATTTACACAATGGAAGAAATAAAGTCTATTACTACACTAATTGTTATTTTCATATAATCAATCTCATAGTTATAATAATATATATCAGTAGTCAACATTTCTTATTATAAGGTAGGCCTATTTATGTAGTTATAACATTTAACTGACTCCATAGTAAATTTAAGACATGACAATTTAGATTACTGTCTCGAGCACAATTTTAAATATTTCGTATTAGACATTACGAAGTTATGGAATGATTTTAAGGTTTATGTTGGATAACCCTGTAAACGCAGTTCAACCTCAAATAAACGTAATAGGTTGAAGTAGTTACTACATTATTAATATTATTATACTATTATTGAAATTATTAAAACAGGTAGCCGTTAATAAATGTTCCTCTTGATGATCTTAACCCCAAATATGAAGTGTCTTCATCTACATTATCTAATCAAATTGTTTCAGAACCATCCACTTTTCGATGAATATAATTTCCTACCTTTATGTTGCTTTTGTACTCTTTATTCTCGTACAACTAGATTTAGAAATACCTTTGTCTATCAACCGGGTGATAGATAGTGGTATGTTTTTTTGTTTGTTTAAAGATTAATATTCCAATTATTATAATATAATTGTGTAATACATTTTACAGTATATAGGTATTTTCTTTGACAATTCTTAACTATTGTATTTACTGTATTCATAACTTTTAAAAACCAGTGTATATTCTTTTGTGTTCTTTGACGTTTTTTACTATGGTAGTGTCCTGTATCTGAAGACGATTTTCCAAACTGTACATTGTATTTTTTGGACAATAAAGATTTGATTATTAGCCAGGCTTTGCTTTTTGAGGTGAGGGAGAGTGATCTCACCTAAAATGACCTTGAGGTGCGTCATTCACAGCACACCCAAAGTTGGTAAATTTCTACACATCAAGGTACAAACAGCACACCTACACCACACCTAAGTGTTGATGGGGAGCGATTTATAGAACATCTGTAATTTTCAGAAGGCAAGGTTTGATTAACCTAGAAAATAATTCAAGTGCAATACTCTACTAAAACAGACCACCATTCGAACCATCTTTCTTTCTTCAAAACTATTTTTGAGAGAAAAATAGTGGTAGTGTAGTAAAATTACCAAAAAGTTTTAACTGACAGTTTCAGCCTCCCAACAGAGGTCTTCCTCATAGTGATGACCTTTTTAAGTACACCACTCACCGGTAGGTGCGGGTTGCCTAACGACAGGGTCACATACAAGACTTAGAAGTGGCTGTTCCGTCTCAGTTCTTGGTCTTTCATCTATGTCTGATCCATATTGGCTCCTTTATATGTCTGATGTTTTCTCATCATCTTCCCTGTCTATGATCTTGGGATGGTTCCAATCAATGACATGATTTTCTTATATCACGTGGTCCTACTTACGGAGGAGTCCACTTACTGAGTCACGGCATACAACCCTGTCGTTAGGCGATCTCCACCACCTTAACAACAGCCATCACTCTGAGGAAGATCTCCGTCGAGGGAACTTGAAATCTTCAGACAGGTTAGTTAAAATTTGTATTTGTATGGTATTTTCAAATCAGATGAACATTTTTAGTTTTGACTGGTGTTGGTACTACCTATTCAGAAAGGTCTTCTGAGAGTTGATTGGAACTGTTAATCTTATTCAGAGTTTCACAACTCATTTTCAACAACATATTATAAAAATCTATCACACCATAAAATATATATTTTAGGAATTAAATATAAATAACAAAATAATTACAAATCTTGTTATGATTGTTAACATATACAGTGGTGGTCACAGAATAAATTTAAGGAGGTTGCCCAGAGTTAAAATCTTATAGCTGGGCGACCTGTGTCCCCTGATAGGGTTCAGTGAGTAATATGCGCATACAAATTATTCTCTGCCAGCCCCAGAAATTTCAATATTGATATACAAATTTAACTGTTCCCTGGATATACGATGAAATGGACATTTTGTATGTTATTACAAGAAAACTATGAAATTAAGGGTGTTGCCCGGGCAACTAGGGCAACACCCCTGCGTCCGCCACTGATATAACAATTATTTTAAAACATTTCTATTCCAAACAAATGAATATTTCTTAAAATATAAAACCTACTACATGTATGTATTATTGCATATATATTAAACATACTGTATTACAGTAATTAATGAATTATAAACCAAGGCGATTTAACAGAAGGACACTGTTCTCTGCCATGGAACACACTGCGAGCACACAGCCCTTTGATCCATGACTCTTGTACCGACAAAAATGTTGAACCAGTCTCTAAATATCAGACCACTTCCACCATACTTTTACTGGTGTCAGATACATTTTTATTAATTTCAATCATTTCCTACAATTATTTAGCACTAATGAAAACAACAATATTTATTTAAAATTCATTGACCTACTAGTTATTAAAACATTATTATTTCCATGTATGACTTACATAACAGTTATTATTATAGAATACATAGTTGGTGATGTGGTTTTTCTCTATTTATGTATTTATTTATTTATTTATTTATTCTTTCTTTATACTGTAGGCACTTTCAGTACTAGTGTACTGATTTTCAAGGTGGTACAGTCACATTACATAAAGAAAATTAAATGTAAAAACTAACCTAAACAACTTTATATACAGTAATCAATATATAATATATAATCAATAGGATTAGATTATAAACAATTAAAATATTTTTAAAAGAAACAATAGACAAATCATGAAAGTTATTTGTTAGGTCATGAGGTAGGTTATTCTATAATTTAGTACATCTGTATAGAAATGTTCTTCCACCCTTGACAGTTGTTCCATTCTGGCCCAATAAAACTATTATGAGCTTGACTACGTGTACATTTAGAATGGGATTCAACATTAAAAAGTAAATTCAGATGATAAGTATGTTGCGGAATAACCTTTTAGACTTTAAATATGAGGGCTAATTGATTATCCCATATGACAATTTCATTTTTCAAGGAAAGTAAACTTATTATACAATCTTTGGAAGTTTATATATTAACAGACAAAATAACCCTACCGAATCTGTTAATTTGAACTTGTAAACAATTTTGAGTACTGAACATTACAGTTTGACCAGACACAACAGCAATAACCAAAAAGTTGTAAGATTAATGACTGAGCTAGCATTTTATGAGTATGGTTTGGGAGTAAGTACATAATACGACGGATAACACCAATATGCTTGGAAACATTAGATGATATTTTTTGCCTGTTTAAACAATAAAGATTTTGCATGAACTATATTAAACTAATTCTTAATTAAACAAAGCTGCTTGAGTTTTGGAATGTATTAAAAATAGCCAAAAATAGAGTTGACTCATTTTTACATTTTTGTTTTTTCCCTTATTATTATTTCATTTCTTAATGTTTACTCTCTTCTAGGCATGCTATACTAATGCGAGTATGGAATGGTATGCAACGAGAGAGACTGAGAGCGACTATCAATGTTACAACTTATTAATTAAATTATCATGAAATGCTTGTTCAAAGTTGAAGGAGCTCTTAATCAAAGTGGTAGGGACTCTTATTCAAATTGAGAGGCCTCTTATTCAAACTGGTAGGGAATCTTATTCAAATTGGGAGGGCTCTTATTCAAAGTGGTAGGGACTCTTACTCAAATTGAAAGGGCTCTTCTTCAAACTGAGAGGGCTATTATTCAAACAGGCAGAGACTCTTATTTAAACTGAGAGGGCTATTATTCAAACTGGTAGGGACTCTTATTCAAATTGGGAGGGCTCATATTCAAATTGGTAGGAGTACTTATTCAAACTGGTAGGAACTCTTATTCAAACTGGTAGGGACTCTTATTCAAACTGGTAGGAACTCTTATTCAAATTGAGAGGGCTCTTATTCAAAATGGTAGGGACTCTTATTCAAATTGGGAGGGCTCTTATTCAAAATGGTAGGGACTCTTATTCAAATTGGGAGGGCTCTTTTTCAAATTGGGATGGCTCTTATTCAAAGTGATAGGAATTCTTATTCAAACTGGTAGGGACTCTTATTCAAATTGGGAGGGGCATTATTCAAATCGGAGAGCTCTTATTCAAATTGGTAGTGGTACTTATTCAAATTGGGAGGGCTCTTAAATTGGTAGTGGTACTTATTCAAATTGGGAGGGCTCTTATTTAAATTGGTAGGGACTTTTATTCAAATTCGGAAGGTTCTTATTCAAATTGGGAGGGCTATTATAGAAACTGAAAAGGCTCTTATTCAAATTGGGAGGGTCTTATTCAAACTGATAGGGACTCTTCTTTAAATTGAAAGGGCTCTTATTTAAACTGGTAGGGACTTTTATTCAAAGTGGTAGGGACTCTTATTCAAATTGAGAGGGCTCTTATTCAAACTGGTAGGGACTTTTATTCAAAGTGGTAGGGACTCTTATTCAAATTGGGAGGGCTATTATTCAAACTGAGAAAGCTCTTATTCAAATTGACAGGGACTCTTAATTTAAATTGGAAGGGCTCTTATTCAAATTTGTAGGGGTGCTTATTCAAACAAGATAAATTTTCGCTCTTAGATGGACTACCTAGTTCTATATTATTCTTTATTTTAAAAGGTTTTCTATTCATTTAAAAGTAATGGTACAAAATAGTTTGGAAGGAAGTGTTCTTCCTTTTTGATTTCTGTATGTTTAGACCACATTATGAATGCCGTTGTTGGGTTTTTGATCTTCTTGTCCCGTGGTGAAATTAGTATATTTAATGCACTTTGTTCGGTAGAATCTGTGCTAGGATACACTGACTGGATCTTGCAACCTAAGACAGATGCTAATCCAAATAGTTGTACAGAGTTTCCATGCAAGCTGAAGAGAGTTGGTTCTTTCAGTGTATCTCGGACAGAACCATCAAAGTTTGATTCAATTGCTGCTGCATCACTTAAAACGTCATCATCTCCTAATTTGGTCAGTGCATACTCTGCTTCAATACACTCAACAAGCTGTTCTTGTTGTAGATAATAGTCTTTATGGTAGCAAAGCTCAATCACAGTACGTAACCGCAACTCACAGCAGTGGTCGACAGACCCATAACCTATGATGGATGCGGCAGAGAACAAACAATTGCTGTTAACAGGAACTTCAATTGGTACACGGTCTTTAAGGTCTGAAGCCATCAGAAGATCTTGAGCAATTTGGTCAGTATGATGTCCTAAATTTAGTTTCGGACACGTTTCCAAAGGATTCAATTTTGGAAAATGATATTCCACAGTACCACAAGCTAAACGTAGCTGGTCAAAATCTCCAAAGTCCTTAATTTGTATGTTTTTAATAATAGCTTTCCATGTGCTTTCTTTGGTCCAGTCTGCTGACTTAAAACAATCTGCAAAATTAAAAAAAATAGCTGTTGATTCTGCATTAATTATTATGATGCTGTATACTCTTCCAAACTAATAAAAAATGCATGTAATCCCACTAGAAATAAAAGACTGCACTGCATACATTAATATTTAAAAAACACAGTAAAGTAAAACCCCGTTTTTACCTACAGCACGGGACCAGACGGTATAAAGAGAGGATTTGCAAAATCGAGCTACAAAAAAATTGGTGTCGACTTTCAACCTATGTATGCAGGCCTAGCCTAGGACCAGGCTATATTAAAAATAAATGTGGAAAATGCACAAAAGGGAAAATCCCCTCCCAACATTGTTTTGCAATGTCTACTATTGGAACCTCCAAAAAAGTTAAAACAGCCTAGAAGTAAAAAGGCACAAAATACAAACAGTGATTAAAAATAATCCTTTAGGTTTTTACTAACATGTGTCAAATTTAAAATCCGTTTCTTCACTCTTCTTTCTTTGCCAAAAACTTAATTGTTCTTTTGGAGTTGTTGGCGTTTCTACAAAAAAAAAAACAGATTAGTACAAATAAGCAACATGGATCAGTAGTCACTAGTCTTGCTCTTTTTTCTAAACTTATGCTTTAAATGGTTCAGATATTTTCAAATTCAAATTTTCAAATTCAAATTCATTTTGCAAAATAAACAGTACAGTACATTTTGCAGAGAAGTACACTTTGAGAATTAGACAAACAATTCTGTTTGTTATGTACCCCTCAAAAATATAAATATATAAGAAAGAACAATATAATAAATATTCATAGATTACATTTGAGGCAAGGCATGGCAAATTCACCAAGTTGTCGCACAGGAAGTTATTTAATTGAGAAATAAGCAAATAAACAACAGGAAATATAATGAAATAGAAAGGAAATTGTTGTCTATGTTGTCCAATAACTTTAGTTGTAGATGTCCGAATTTGATAATTCAGCCCTCATTTTAAAGCTTGCAAAAAGTTTAATGTTTGTAACAATAACTGAATTTTCAATTTTCCTACAACTTGGTGGTTTTGCCATGTCATGCCTCATTTGCTTGTGGTATTTTTGAGCTTTGTTAAATGAAACAGACACCATCATTGAGACTACTATAGTAGTCTCAAATCGTACAATCTGAGACTAGTAGTCTTAGATAGTAAAGCCTGTTTTCCTGTCGATCGTTATTCCAAAATCGCCGATTTGAAAAGCCGTTTTGAATCGTTATATAATAGTAAAAAAATCAACGATAAAATTCAAATCACGCTGGACCGCTATATTTTCACTATTTACTACGCTGTGTGCAACGAAATTTGAAAATATTCGCGACAAATTAAAATCGCAATAAAACAAATTTAACGAACTTTTCAACTGCAATTTTTATATATTAGTTAGATAATTGTATAATTTATGTTCTGAAGGAAGTTAGAACTCCCGAAAATTTAATGTGTCTTTTTTTTCTAGGACCAAAACATGTAACTTCTTGGCGCAGGCAATGTTGCCTCGCGAGCACCCAAATTTAACGATCCAAATCGTCAAAGTTTTTTTAATGTCGAAAGTGACCCCTTTTCCTGCCGATTGTTGTAAAAATCATCATTTTTCAAAATTAACGATCGAAATCGCCGTTTTAAATCGCTGTTTTTTTTAATAACAATCGACAGGAAAACAGGCTTAAAATCACAAATAAAACCTAGATTTTGAAATGGGGGGAAGGCGGGGATTGGGTTCGTGAATGTGAGCAAGATGAACATATAGGCTATGTTCATTCTAAAAGGCTGAAATTGGTTCTTTATTGCATTTATAATTTTATCATCCTGTGTCCATTTTTTTTAATTGGTACTTCTAAAAATTTCTTTAAAAATTTAACTGTATATAAAAGTCAAAAAGTTGAGAAATCAATTCGCATGAGGTTTTTAACATGTTTGATATTAAACAGCTACTCGATGGCACACCGTGTGAGGTGGTCCGCGCCGCTATGTGTTCGCACATATTCATATTTTAATGACTGTGCATAGATTTTTTTAATTAAAGTGTGAAATAGCAACATAGACTCGTTGTCATCTTGCATCCCGCAATGCAAGGTGTAAGGGTAAAGCTTATGACCCCGCATACGGTGCGTTGTCGGCACGAGTACTGTTAAATGTCAAACGTTAAAAAAATCCTGCGCTACGCTGTCGGTATGCATAAATTCTCCACACACACAAGGTTTTAGCTTGCAGCATGTGGCACAAGGTGTGAGGCAAAGCTTATAATCCCGCATATGGTGCGCTGTCTGCATGAGTATCGTTAAATATCAAATGTTAAAAACATTGCGCTGCGCCGTCGGTACGCATAAATTTACCGCACACATAAACCTTTAGCTTGCAACATGTGGCACGAGTGACTGTTGGTGGTGGCTTTTATAGTTTCAAATAATAAATGAACAGAACAATATAAACAAATAGAATATCATTATTTTATTTTGTTAGTAATTATATTTAGCTTGGTTGTTAACCTGTACAATGGAGTAAAACAATACAGGGTGGTAGGTCATATGGGCTGGATGATGAAGGTGAATGGGACCATGTACAGACCTGTGATTGCAAAATAAAGTCAAGGCAAGGCGGTCATGTTTTACCTTCCCAATGGTTTTAACTGTCAAACAATGGTTTTCTTTAAAGATGTATTGTCACCTGAAAAATGACAAAAAATTGATTTTGAAAATAACTTGCTTATTTTGAAGAAATATA
>JAOTQE010007869.1:0-11152 GCA_025631205.1 Nesometra sesokonis
GAGACACTTTTGTGAGACACTTTTGTGAGACACTTTTGTGAGACACTTTTGAGAGACACTTTTGAGAGACACTTTTGAGAGACACTTTTGAGAGACACTTTTGAGAGACACTTTTGTGAGACACTTTTGAGAGACACTTTTGTGAGACACTTTTGAGAGACACTTTTGAGAGACACTTTTGTTCCACATAGGTTTATTTTTCACTCCTTGCTCCTTAACATTACAAAGTATACAACTTGCAAGGGAGCTGATAGAGCGCTAGTTATGTAGTCGGGGCATTATTTCAGGGCAAAAACCAACCTGAAATCCACGGCTGACAAAGCGTGTTCATTTTACTGACTTTATATGGACAATTTACCATTAAAAATGTTTCCATTTGGAGAGCACTGCACTAGATAACATATACCTATATATAAAAAGAATTACCCAAACTGAAATAACGAAATATTCAAAATTCTTGATCATTCACACCATTCGCATCCGCATTCCAAATGCGGCCCTGAATTAGTAGATTTTAAAATGATTAATGATAAATTTTAAACAAAATTTACAGGTTTGCTGTCAGATTTTTTGGTGCACATCTAGAAGAAAGAATGTTATACACATTAATCGCTAGGCAAGTTGATATATTTTTTTCAGGATACAATGAATTATTTCAGAGTTAAATCAGGTATGGATCAAGGGGCAACCTGACTCAGGCTCCCCACCTTTTTGACTTGGACAAATATGATTTGAACTGCGAAAAAAAATTCATTATTTGCAATAAATTATCTGTAAAAAATTTCCTCTCGGATACCCAGGAAACGCATTTTGAAAATTGACATGGAAAGGTCCCTAGACCACTTGAAACAGCACAAAGTTTGGCACTGGTCCCGACTATCCAGCATTGGGCCCCCTCTATTCAGCTCTGCTGGATCCGTCAATGTTAAATATTGATAAAAAAAATATGTAATCAGGGAAAAATTACAAGACTAGTCCACAAATAAAAAAAATTATACATCAATTAAACATACCTTAGTCCTTAGATCATTACGATCCAAAGCAACCACCGAGATTACTACAGTATATGTGACAAATGTTTTATAATCCATTAACTCGTACGATGTGAACGTAGACACAGTGTCGAGGAAGTGGTTGGCAGCTCCCTTAAAGTCTCGTGTGAACATGCAGTAGAGACCCTGGTAGACCTTGAGACGATTCCTACGATCCCAGTCACCGCCCTCCTCAATCATTCTAAAATAGAAATGTAAAGTGGGTACAGAAGGCAGCTTAAAAGGCAGGTAAACAAGAGTTAAATTGGCAGCTGGTGGCAGACAGACATCTAGCAGGTGAACAAACATTAGGTAAGTAGTTAGATAGGCAGGTTGTAGGCACGTAATCAAAGGTTCGGTAAGCAGTTTGATAGGCAGACTTGAACAACAGAACAAATAGTTGGGTGGGTATGCAATCTGCTGTGTAGCTAGGCATACAAATTTGTAATGTGGTAAAACAGGGAATACAAGATGCAAAGCAGGCATTTTAGTGCAAATTCAGATGTCTCCACGACATCTCCAATTTGCAGTCGCAGCGATGCCTCCAAAATTAAAATGGCAAATCTGCAACGGCCCTGAGGTAAGTTGACAAGCACTTTGCCAGACAGTCTTGGGGATGTTGCTCCACAGTAGTTGCTGCGATGTTTCCATGACATTTCTTACTTGTAGTGAGGACATCGCGGAGACTTCAGGGAGGCTGGAGAGATCTCAAATTGAACACGTTTGAATTTATTGCAACTCCTTGGAGTAAGTTTCAGGAGATATTTCTGCAACTAGCAAAATCTGGAGTCATGTATTAGATTTATGCCCACTGAGATAACCCAATAAGGTGCTTGTCGAAATAAAAATCAAATTTGAGCATGTGATGCTTGGATTAATGAACAAGAGCGACCGCTCACCAGGTCCGCGCTTCCAAAGCGATTTCGGGATGTAAATGCGTTTTCAATTATTAATTACTATAGCACCATTAGACCATGTCGCATGATTTCACGTTTTAAGGTAGTAGATTTGCCGAAAAAAAATGCTTGAAAGAGCACAATTAAGACAACAAATTTGTAATAAATTGAATGTTCCCCCGAACAAAAATTAAAAAAAAATACAATAGCCACGGCCTACCGTGGTGGGAATCGATCCCAGCTTCGCTTTTGTAGGACGGTAAGTTAAACGATGTCTTAACAACCGAGCTACTCATACGCTTGTTGAAATTAACCGTATTTTACACTACTTGATGAAATGCGTTTTTGGTGTTGTGGGTGTAGGGGACACCCTGGGGTGTAACTTTAAAAAAGGGCAATGAACGTTTGTTGGGAATGGGGTTTAGTTTATGCGTAAAAAATTTCAAGCATGTCCGTTCAAAACTGGCGACGCTGGACGCTTTTAAAGTTATGGTCGCAACAACAACAACAACGAGAACATAAGTGAGAACCTAAGGTCCGCTTTGCGCGGACCTAAAAAGTCCTATAAATCACAATCCTAGATCTGCCTGTGAATAGCTAGATAAATAGGTATGTACTATAAGAAAGGTAGGCAAGTAAAGTAGTTTCTGTAGGTATAGGCAAAAAATCTCTGATTGAGTTTCACCTAAATTAGTATAGAAATGCATATCACTGTTATAATTATAATTAAGAGGAAATTTATGTAACTTACTCGCTGGCTTTTTCTATATTACGGGTAATAAGATCATTATCGCCCCAAAATAAACCAACACGTATCAGGTGAAATATCACATCCAGTCTATGTCCTAATGCAATGGTCTTCTCAAAGGCCTTCCTAAAAGCACTCAAACACGCTTCCTGAGATTGAAGATAAAAATATTAAGATTATCAGGTGGAATATCACATCCAGTCTATGTCCTAATGCAATGGTCTTCTCAAAGGCCTTCCTAAATGGACTCAAACACGCTTCCTAAAATTGAAGATAAAAATATTAAGATTATCAGGTGAAATATCACATCCAGTCTATGTCCTAATGCGATGGTCTTCTCAAATGCCTTATTAAGGGCACTCAAACATGCTTCCTGAAATTGAATGGAAGATAAAACTATTAGGACTATTAATCAATTAGGTCTAATTTTCTTGATAACTTTATGTATCTTTTACAATTTTTTGTTACTGGCACATAAAATAAAAAATGAATAAAGTAAAAGTAATTATGTCAACAATGAAATAAAAAGAATAGTATTAAAGTAATTAAAATTTAAAACTTTTATAGAAATTTTATAGTGCAACATTTTACATTGTTTGGCAAATGTATTTACACATTACACATTTGACAAAATAACTGTTATTGATGTATCTAGAGATCATATCAACATGGGCAAAGCTCAACACTAAGTATTTTTCTTTAAACCCTGGTTTTATTCAATGCAAAACTCTAATTATATAAAATACAATAAAATCACATTTGAATATCATTTAACCCATCAATAACAAATATTTAAAAAGTTCAGTTTTAAAGCAAATAAGATTGGAAACGGATATCATATCATCATATCAGGAGAAAAGGAAATCCAGAGTTTGGCTACCTCAACATACAGTGAGTTTCAGAACAACAAAGTATGAATTCTGTAGTATACAAATAATGAATGATTAAAATTTTCAATGGAGGAAATATTTTCATGCAGTGGGTGCTCAGGTGCTTGAGCACTCCCCTTCTGAGGCAAAAAACATTAAATTAGGATACAAATTGGAAAATCTGGGCCTTGATCACTCCCTTTCAGTGGAAAAGAGCAACCACCACCACCCCTGCTTCAGAGAAGAAGGACTGTGACGGAAAAAACCAAAATATCACAAATTGCGTTAGAAAGAACATGCTAATGGGTTAAAATATAGAGGAAAAAAGCTTATATTTTTTGCTTTCCAAAATCCAAACCAGTTTGAGCACCCCTTCACCAATTCCTGGATACGCCCGTCATGAGATGAAAAATTTAAGATTCCATTCATCCAGGCGGAGCCGAGTTCAGGAGCGGATTTGGGTGGGGGACAAACCCGGAGCGCTCCCCTCCCTATTATTGCCAAAACGTAGTTGCACCCCCTTATATTATGAGCGCCAGGTAGAAAATCTACCCCAATAGTATAAATGGACATAAATAACCATTTTTTTACCTTTTTTTTCTCGTCAGAACAAAATGGGAAACCGCTCACCCGGACATGTAAAAGTGCGCTCCCCCTTTCATCGGATCCTGGATCCGCCCCTGGAGTTGAATGAACAGTCAATTTTTTATAAATGAAAATATTTTTTTCATTTAATGAATACAAAACATATTTGTTTTATAACACATCTCCTTTCCTAAAATTAACAGTAAGCTCATTATTCATTGATTTTTAAACACAAAATCCGCAGCTGCAATCTTGAATTGGACGCCAAAATTTCCAGCCAAAAAAGCAGCGCTAGACCTATAGGAAGGATTTTGGCCATGGCAGAGGATAGCAAGTATAGGTGGTGTGCTGTACAGGTTATGTTGCATATTTAATTATTGCATATTGGGCCTATCGCGTGATAAAAAAACTCAAACTCAAAATTTTGAATGGAACCATTCAATATCACTTTTGCTGGTGAATGAAACAGAATTATCAATGGTACAATGTGATAGGAAATCAACAAATCAAATGGCAAAGATATACTTAGGTGTGTTATAAAGGGTAACATGATGGAAAATTACTTCATACTTTATCACCAATACGACAGAGGTATTCAGCTCTCTCCAGTAGCGCATCTCTGACTTCAGTTTCTCCTTGGTTCTGTTGGGCATCCTCTATCAGACTGTCAAGGCGTTTCAATTCAGTCTCATTTGCTTCTTTCATTTTCTTCAGTAACTTCTGATCAATTTTCCATGACAGGTCTTTACAAACAATTTCGTAGAACGGAGCCATATCTAAGTGAAAAAATGAGCACAAATTTATTATCTTGTATACATATTAAAATACATCATGACCCGATTGTTGGTTAAAGTCGGCCCAGTAGGCTAATTAGTTAAAGATTATCTATGTTAAAGTGATTAATCAGGAAAAAATCTTTGGTTCGGGTCATAATTCTGTAGGCTAGGCCTAAGCCCTATGTCCAGTTACAATTAATTCCATCCATCCAGAATTCCCTTTTCAGATTAATCTAGGGCCTAGGCCGGGCCTAGCCTAGGTCCTGGCGTCTCACTAAAAACGTTAAATATGCTCTCTCCATCCAATGACTTTATACAACAATGAAACGGATATTTTCTTCTTTCATTAGGCGAATTTTTCGGCTAGGCCGAGATTACCACTATCACTATGTACCCACACCACGACACAGACAAGTCTTTTACCGGTGGAGCTAACTCAGGTCTGCTACCTACGGACAGTCAAACCTAGGCCTAGCGTTTTCCATAATTTTCATAGTTAAACTTACTATTATTTGAAATCCCTTCCAATAGTTCATTTTTTAATTCTTTGTCAAGATTTTTCCCATCTAAACTTAAACGGAATTTTAGCTGTGCTAAGTTTAAATCTGGATTCTTTTCAAGCCCTTCGGCTTCAAAGTTTTCTGTAACCGGCATGATTTTTGCTTTTGTAGTTTTTCGTGACATGCAATTTACGTTTGTCTGTTAGATTGGATCTCACCAGCGACTGCAATGTTCGCGATAAGCAATTCCTATTGGTCAATAGCTGAAGTGAGAGTATTTACATGGATCCAATATTTCTTTGTTGATCATCTCACAAATTCTGCACATGATGGATGGTGGTGTTGTTTCGCCAGTAAATAAGGCTTTAAATTGTTCTTAATTTAGTTTTAGAGGCTAGACTAGGATAAAGTAGTATATATTGTATAATGATATATCATCAGTTAACAGTTTTGAATAATTTCTCATTTTTCGTGTATGCCTAAGATAGGCTAGACTATGAATTTTTCTCATCATTCCCTAAGGCGTAGGGCCTAGGTAGGCCCGTTAGGCCTTTTCCCACCAGCTCCAGAGTCAAGAGAAGTGTGATTTTTGTTGGATCGTTTCACACCCCGAGTCATTTCGCCCTTGAGAATAAAAAATCGTATGTATTTCTTAAACAAGCCATGATAAATTAATAATGTCGTATAAATTTGGTGTCCGGGATTGAAAAAAGACATTGATTTACTTGAAAAAATTTAAAGGCGAGCAACAAAGTTGGTGCCAGAGCTGAGGAACCTGGAGTATAATGATTGTTTAAAAATTTTAGGCCTGCTTCCTCTGGTTATAAGAAGATTACGAGGAGACCTTATAGAAGTCTACAAAATTATAAATGGTTTTGAAGATGTTGATCCTGAGTTTTTCTTCAAGAAACAAACAGAATGTAAAACTAGAGGGCATTCTTGTAAATTATTTAAATTCCAACTTAACAAATCTCTTAAATGCAGAGCTAACTTTTTCACACAAAGAGTTATCAATGTTTGGAATACACTACCCGAGGATGTTGTGCTGGCTCCCTCGGTGAATTCATTTTAAATCAAGACTAGATCGAAGTGGGGTCTTAAAGGCCATAGAGGCCTAACCTTACCCACTACAATCAAGTATCCAGTAAATAAATTTTCAAAGATATTTGGTTTTGGGGTTAACATTTTAATCCATATATTTCGTTTCTGCTCTTTTTCTCCATTCTGTTTTTTATAAATTTGTAATTTTTCTTTGTAGGCTTATTAATACCAAAAGAAAAATTAACAATTTATAAACACAATCATGTATTGTACACTGAAATGTGCAACAAATAATCAAATAAAAATTTGATTATTTAATTTTGTAAATCTTGGATTCTGTTATATTATATTAAAGGTGTACTGTAATAATGTTTTGTTTAGTTGTCTCCCAGGTGAAGGCAAATTGGATCATGCTGTAACAGATAGACAAATGAATGTTAACTTTGCAAAAATGGAAGATGACTCTATGTTCCAGAACATTTGCTGCCATCTGTAACCTGCAACGTTCTTCCGTGACAACTATTGTTGGCACGGACAATGGCAGCTCTCCTGAAGCTCTTCCTGATAGTTCACCTGAGGGACCACACACCTTGGCATCTTGGATTCCACGGTGGACAGCAATGCTGAAGAGGGCTTGTGTACCAGATGCTAGACATGATGTAGAAACTGTTGTTCTGCATGTACTGAAAAATACCATTAGCCAGAATGACAAGATTGCAGAAAAGTATGCACAGTCAGTAAACGTAAATAAATTTAATATATAGATATAAAATTAGTCTGATTGTATGCCAGTTTATTTTGACAATACCATTAAACAAAGTGTCATTGGAAAAAATTGAAGTAGAAAAAAAAATTAAAAGCAATTGTTAATGTTGAAACCTCTGGCTGGCATGAATAATAAATTGCAGACTTCTTGAAAAAGTGGTGGCGATCGGTAGAAGGTCAAAGTTGTAGCAGGCGCGGATCCAAGGGTGGGGGGCCCAACGGACCCGGGGCCCCCCCTTTTGAAACCAAAAAATACATTTTTTTTGCACAATTTTGAATAAAACGGGCAACCACGCCCACCTGGATCTAGAAGTGGGCCCCTCCCCCTTTTGGTGGATCCTGGATCCGCCCCTGTTGTAGTGGGATCGAGGGGCATGCTCCCGGAAAAATTTTTGCCCTTTAGATGTCCATAAATGGACTTAGGGTGTGTTAGGGGATCAATTCTTGTCTTATGATTGCTGAATATTTTTCATTTTATATACACATTTGTTAATGTAAATTGATATACTTTCCAAAAGTGTGGGCTGGAGCCAGCCTACCCACCCCTCCTCTTAATTGTATTTTTTGACAATATTTAACATTTTAGTTTCGGATTTTTATTATATATACAGTACTATATGTCCATATTGTTGATATGTTTATTATTGTTAGTTATATTTTCATTTCATATTTTTAAAACATTATCTTCCTTATGATCCCTTTTCAGTTCTCTGAGGTTCAGAAGTTTTACCAAAAGCCAATATCAAGAGAACTGTTATCAGAGGTGAACAAGTTATGCAAGAAAAGAGCTCAAAGGTATTATATGTTTTAAGGAACATTTCGTTATTTTATCACACTCAATTCGGTGAATTCTCAATACGGTACTCCACCAATTAGTTGAAGGGGACAGGCCGAAATTTGCAATGCCTTAATTATGGGAAATGGTTGACATCTATGAAAGGCAGAGCTAGCGGCTTGCAGGCCTCCATTCACCTTCGAGCTGCCTAGCTGACACATGGTGTGTAGACTTTTCATGTTTAATGTCTAAGACTAAGCTCGACCTTTCACACTTTGAAATTATCGCCCAGAATTAAAATGACAATAAAAGTGGTGTTTAAAATTATGATGAAAATTAATTAATTTTTTTAAATTTGGGTTTATATTACATAATAATATTAACCATAACATGCTTGGAAAATTTTCTTAAAATCTAAATACTTTGTCATGTGATCTTTAATAATTTTAAATACATGAAAATGACAATTTTCATTTCATTTATTATTTTATTTATTTATAGAATGCCATTACAGTATGTGATAGGTGAATGGGATTTCAGAGAATTGACATTGAAGATGAAACCACCAGTGTTTATTCCTAGGCCAGAAACTGAGGTACTGTATGCTATATTTGAGGTTTCACCACAAAATGACTTGCATCATAGGTGAGATCAAATTGAGATAATCACCAAAATAGATCTGAAGTAAATTTATGTTTGTTTTTCTTCCTTTTTATTCAGAATTATAGTTTTAATTAATTTTGAGTATTTTTGGTACAGTGCTTGTATTATAGTGTACTTTTTAAGTCAGTCTGAATCCACAATGCCCCCACCCAAATCCACCACTATCTCAATGTTTGCATCAAATCTGTATTCATCAAATTATGTATGACTTGATAATGTTGATTGTGTTGAGTGCAACACACTTACTTCTCCATTTAACAGATGTTAATCGACATTATCAAGAACAGTGAGTACCTGAGAGCACGGGATGAAGATATCAGTTTCGTTGAAGTTGGATGTGGTACAGGAGCTATATCGTTATCACTACTAAGAGAGCTTCCACAGGTGAATCAAAAGTTTGGCCACTCTATCTCTATATTAAAATCGCCCAACTCAGAGGTTTTAGCTACCAAATTTAATGGTAAAAATTACAATTTACCAGTAAACATTTTGTTTATTGAAAAATAATTATAATATAATTTTTATTCTCATATATTTTTTGCCCTCCTTTACACTTTACTTTTTGCCTATTTTATATGTATATTAATAAATTATATATTTAATATTAGCTGTCAACTTATTATTGGAGGTTGTAATGTCTCTGTTAGTTGATTTTAAATAAAATAAAAATAAATAAAAATAAAATTTAGTATTACAGAGAATACAGGAATACTCATGGAGGCCTATAGTTATGTAGATATTTAGGGTAGGGCCAAAACAAACCCAAAAGCCATGCCTGACAAGTCATGTTTTTTGGACCATTTACCAGTATAAATTTTTCATTTGGGAGAACACTGCTACCTATGTTTATAATGTGTTAGATATATTTTTTTTTGCCCAACTCTGATGTATGAATGCACCGAATACTAAAGTACAATTGAGAATACTCGCAAAAAATTTACAAAACATTTTTGGGTGGAACTCGAACCCATAACTTTAGATAATTAGTCTGGCATCTGTACCACTAGACCACCAAGCTTGCAACTAGTTTATAACAAGTAAGAAAGTATAAGGCATACTCCAAGCAATGAGATACACGCCATCGTGACAGGATCCAATATTTCAACATAAATGAGGCATGACACGGCAAAACCACCAAGTTGTAGAAAAATTAAAAATTGAGTTTTTGTAAAAACCATATTACACTTTTCGCAAGCTTTAAAATGAAGGGTCAATTATAAAAATCGGACATCTATAATTGAAGTTATTGGACAAAATAGACACTAATTTCTTTTGCATTGTTTATATTTCTTGTTTATTTGCTTATTTCTTAATATCTTCTTTTGCGACAACTTGGTGGGTTTGCCATGACTAGACTCAAATTGTGTCCTGATGATGATACCATTGAAGTTGATTAGTGGACCTTTCGGAGTTTATAACAAGTTTTACAACATACTATACAACTAATTCTTTATTGTTATTCTTTCTGATTTTTAGGCATCAGCAGTTGCAATTGATGCCAACATTGATGCCGTCCAGTTAACTAATGAAAACTCTAAAAGGTGAGGCATTGCATTGTGATCTGTTGTAGCATTTGCAGCATCTAATCATTCCAAAACATGATGCACAACTATGTGTGAATCAGTATTAATCATTATGATCTTATCAAATGTAATTGGGTGCTACAATCTTTATTACTTAATCACAAATTTGTGAGGCACTGATGGGTAAATCGAGGGGTCAATTTTGGGTGAGGGGTTCAGCGCGCAACCACTAATATCGTCAAAGTACATACAACCACTCTTCTCTCCCAAAATAAAATATTGATACAGTATATGGCATATATAACAGAAAAATGATGGAACAACATAAAATATATGGCAAATAACACTTTTTATTGTCTAATTTAAATTGAGAAACATCCCCACCTCAGTCAGAAATGTGTACCCCCCTTTTTCTTACTCCTGTATTCGCACCAGTTTACTTGTGTCAGTCCAGGTTTGATCCACAATTATGAGTTAGTGAGGCTACCTTGATGAGCCAGGTGGTATGTACCCTGGTATGTTTTGAGATTAGGAAGCAAAGAAAAAAAAGTTTAGCTCTTAAAAACAACCAAAATAGGATTTGAACTAGATCATGCTGGGTCGAAAACCACTACACCTATCCACTGTGCCAAACGGCACTGTCATGCTATACAATGGAATTGATAGATTTTGTTAATTTACTGTAGCTTGTAGTATAGTTTTTCGTTGATTGTGGCCTTGACCTTTGACCATGCCCCTTGAAAATGTAATCGCCTCCAGGTATTTGGTAATTTGACATTGTGGCAGAATTTTGGCACGTTTCTGATGAAAAATTTGCATTTTAAACTGAGATATAGAAATTCTTTTTTCTTTAATTTTTGACTTTGACCCTTGATCTTGCCCCTTAAAGGGCAGGTTCACCCAAAAAAAATACTATTCATTATATGTTTCAGTTTATCATAAAAAGTATATTCAGCCCTATTTGGGAATTTTTAGGATTT
>JAOTQE010007880.1:0-11151 GCA_025631205.1 Nesometra sesokonis
TGTAGTTCAGAGGGCTGTAGCTATTGGTGTAAATGTCCTCCATGTTACGAAGGTGATAATTGCGATATTGGTAAGTTAGAGATTTTTTACTGGGGCACTTAAAGCATTGAATATTTTCTTCTATTTTGGAAATAGGAGATTGTATCATTATTCAAAACTTTATTTCACGTGCTTCATTCGATTTATTCAAATTTAGTCATTAATTTTAACGTGATTAAATAAACAATTACTGTATAATTAGGATCTAATAGTGTTTTGATATTTGAATTTAACAGAGTTAAATCCTTGTGATGCAGACATCTGTAACGGTGGAAAATGTGATGTCATTTCAACAGGAACTGTGTGTTCGTTCAAGTGTACTAACTGCCCTTCTTACTATTCAGGAAAATGGTGCGAAACATGTAAGTTTCTAAATTGATATAAAAGTGACATTATGGTAATTAAATGCAAATTTTTATTTAATAGTTATCACTTTTATTAGCATGACTGATATAATTGCTCATTTTAAATACTAACTCGTGTGACATTATTGAGTGGCGGGGATTGTATAATAAATTCTTCTTACTCCTTATTATTCAGGAGCATTGTGCGAAAGATGTCAATTTCTTCAATGATATTAAATAAGTATTAATATCGATTTTTAATTCATAATTATCACTTTCTTTAGCAAGTCCGATATATTATTGTTCCTTTCAGATACTGATCCGTGTGACACTATTGAATGTAAAAATGGCGGAAATTGTATAGTAAATATTTATTCTTACACTCCTGAATGCACATGTCCAAACTGCTACACTGGAAAATTCTGTCAAATATGTAAGTTATTATTAATACTTTTAACATTATGTGTTTTAGTGTCTATGTTATGTTAGTGATATTATACAACAGTGGTAACATATTATTAGCGTTGTGGTTGATGTATTTTAGTACATCTAATTTGTTCTGTTTTTAGATAAAAATCCTTGCGATTCAACTCCATGTCAAAATTCAGGTGTGTGTAGTTCAGAGGGTTGTAGCTATTGGTGTAAATGTCCTGCATGTTACGAAGGTGATAATTGCGATATTGGTAAGTTAGAGATTTTGTTACTTCGATACTTCAAAACATTAAAGGATTGTTCCTGTTTTGGGAATCTCTAGTAGAGTAGAAGAAAATATCATTATTTAAAAGCTTTATTTCATGTGCTTCATTGAATTTATTCAAATTTAGTCGTTAACTTTAACGTGATTATATAAACAATTGTTGTTTAATTAGGACCTAAAAGTTTTTGATATTTTTATTTAACAGAGATAAATCCTTGTGATGAAGACATCTGTAACGGTGGAAAATGTGATGTCATTTCAACAGGAACTGTGTGTTCGTTCAAGTGTACTGACTGCCCTCCTTACTATTCAGGGGAATGGTGCGAAACATGTAAGTTTCAAAATTGATATAAAAGAGATATTTTGGTTATTAAATACAAATGTTTATTTAATAATTTTCACTTTTATTAGCATAACTGATATAATTGTTCTTTTCAGATACTGACCCGTGTGACATTATTGAGTGTAAAATGGCGGGGATTGTATATAGAAAATTCTTGCTCCTTATTATTTAGGAGAATTGTGCGAAAGATGTAAATTTCTTCAATGATATTAAATAAGTATTAACTACGGATTTTTAATTCATAATTATCACTTTCTTTAGCAAGTTTGATATATTATTGTTTCTTTCAGATACTTACCCATGTGACACTATTGAATGTAAAAATGATGGGGATTGTATAATAAATATTTATTCTTACGCTCCTGAATGCACTTGTCCAGATTGCTACACTGGAAAATTCTGTCAAATATGTAAGTTATCATTTATACTGTTAATATTATGTGTTTTAGTGTCTATACTATGTTAGTGATATACAACAGTGGTAACATATTATTAACGTTGCGGTTGATATATTTTAAAACATCTAATTCATTGTGTCTTTAGATAAAAATCCTTGCGATTCAACTCCATGTCAAAATTCTGGTGTGTGTAGTTCAGAGGGTTGTAGCTATTGGTGTAAATGTCCTGCATGTTACGAAGGTGATAATTGCGACATTGGTAAGTAATCGATTTTTTACTGCGATACTTCAAAACATTTTAATATTTAAAAATGATTGCTTCTGTTTTGGGAATCTCTAGTAGGAGAAAAGTATCATTACTTAAAACCTTTATTTCATGTGCTTCATTCAATTTATTCAAATTGAGTCGTTCATTTCAACGTGATTAAATAAACAATCATTGTTTAATTAGGACCTAAACGTGTTTTATATTTTTATTTAACAGAGATAAATCCTTGTGATGGAGACATCTGTAACGGTAGAAAATGTGATGTCTTTTCAAAAGGAACTGTGTGTTCGTTCAAGTGTACTGACTGCCCTCCTTACTATTCAGGGGAATGGTGCGAAACATGTAAGTTTCTAATTGATATAAAAGAGATATTTTGGTTATTAAATACAAATGTTTATTTAATAATTATTACTTTTGTTCGCGTATCTGATATATTATTGCTCCTTTCAGATACCGACCCGTGTGACACGATTGAATGTAAAAATGGCGGGAATTGTATAGTAAATACTTATTCTTACAATCCTGAATGCGCTTGTCCAGACTGCTACATTGGAAAATTCTGTCAAATATGTAAGTTATCATTAATACTTTTAACATTATGTGTTTTAGTGTCTATACTATGTTAGTAATATTATACAACAGTGGTAAAATACTATTAGCGTTGTAGTTTATGTATTTTTTAACATTTAACTTGTTATGTCTTTAGATGAAAATCCTTGTGGTTCAACTCCATGTCAAAATTCTGGTGTGTGTAGTTCAGATGGTTGTAGCTATTGGTGTAAATGTCCTGCCTGTTACGAAGGTGATAATTGCGATATTGGTAAGTTATAGATTTTCTACTGCGGCAATTCAAGCATTGAATATTTTCTTCTGTTTTGGGAATTGGAGATTGTATCATTATTCGAAACTTTATTTCAGGTGCTTCATTCAATTTATTCAAATTTAGTCGTTACTTTTATCGATATTAAATAAACAATCATTGTTCAATTAAGACCTAAATGTGTTTGATAATTTTTTATTTAAAAGAGAAAAATCCTTGTGATGGAGACATCTGTAACGGTGGAAAATGTGATGTAATTTCAACGGCAACTGTGTGTTCGTTCAAGTGTACCAACTGCCCGCCTTACTATTCAGGAACATGGTGTGAAACATGTAAGTTTCTAAGTTGATATAAAAGAGATATAATTTTAATTACTATTAACATGGCAATTAAATACAAATGTTTATTTAATAACTTCGTTTAAATGTACTAAATGCCCTCCTTACTATTCAGGAGAATTATGCAAAAAATGTAAGTTATTATAATAATATAACGGAATTTATAAGATAACTGAATATTGACTGGTAAAAATAATATTCATTCATTCATTCATCCATCCATCCATCCATCCATTCATTCATTCATTCATTCATTTCATTCATTCATTCATTCATTCATTTATCCATCTATCCATCCATTCATTCATTCATTCATTCTGAATAACGATATTTCTTGACTATACAGTGATTACAATGATAAATAAATCATGCAAAATACACAGTATAGGACTTTATAACACGCAAGGACAAAATAAAAAACGTGTGCCTTAATCACTTCTTGTTAATAAGAGTTATGTATTGTTAACTTGTTAGGTATATATTGTTCCTTTCAGATACAAACCCGTGTGACACTATTGAATGTAAAAATGGCGGAAATTGTACGATATATACTTATTCTTACACCCCTGAATGCATTTGTGAAGATTGCTACAGTGGAAAATACTGTCAAATGTGTAAGTTAGAGATTTTTTTTTCTAACACTTGAATGCTTAATGTACCATATTAGAGAGTTATAATACGTTACTATTGTTGTTGCTTATTTTTCTCTTTCTATTTTCTCGTCTGAAATCAGCGTATATTTATATTCACAATACTTGCAAATAATCAAGGGAAATGACTACAAGAGTATACTTCGTAATTCCAATTAAATATTATATTTTCATGAATAACTTATTACCCATCGAACTATAACCTTCAACACAATGACTAGTTTTAAATTCTTTGAGTATATAGCCCAGATTACACTTTCTTAAATTAACAAGTTTTAAGATTTCTTTGACAGTTTTCTCGGAAACAACCAGATATTTAAGATGATGATTGAAATTGCACCAAAGGTGGATGTTATAAAAAAAGAATAAATAAATAATTGTTATGTATTTTTTAAAAATCTAGATATGAATACTGCATGTGACGACCATGATTTATTGTTTCCACATAACGTTCACCTCACCTTTTCTTTATAGATGACAACCCTTGCAATTCAACTCCATGTCAAAATTCTGGTGTGTGTAGTTCAGAGGGTTGTAGCTATTGGTGTAAATGTCCTGCCTGTTACGAAGGTGATAATTGCGACATTAGTAAGTTAGAGAATGTGTTGGTATTTTGCTTCTATTTTGAAAATCTTTTGTGGGAGAAGTTAACAGTAGCCTTATCCAATCTAATTCAATAACGTTCGGCTATTTTTTTTCTACAATCAGATATACCTCCAATCATACTATTCTCCGTTCGTTTGAAGACCAGTGATGAAATGTCCTTCATCATTACTGGCTCCAATTTTTGAAATGTTGTTCCTTTTATGTCCTCGATTCTTCTCTGTCTATTTCCAAATAGGGACTCAAACCCCACTTATTCTAACTGTTAATTCTCTTTGCTAATATTCCTTATTCTATTTTTCAAGATACATAGACATATTTTGTATTAGGCGCTCTATAATTTATTCGTTAATACAAGCATGATTAAATGAAAAAATATTGTTTAATTGGAACTTAAATGTGCTTGAAATGTTTAATTTAACAGAGATAAATCCTTGTGATGGAGATACCTGTAACGGTGGACAATGTGATGTAATTTCAACAGGAACTGTGTGTTCGTTCCAGTGTACTAACTGCCCTCCTTACTATTCAGGAGAATTATGCGAAAAACGTAAGTTATTATAACAAAATGCATGAGATAACTGGATATAAATGTATTCAAAATAATCTTTTGACTTGTCCGGTATATATTGTTGTCTTTCAGATACAAACCTTTGTGACACTATTGAATGTAAAAATGGAGGAAATTGTACGATCAATACTTATTCTTACACCCCTGAATGTACTTGTGAAGATTGTTACACTGGAACATATTGTCAAACGTGTAAGCTAGAGAATACTTATTCTAACACTTGTATGCTTTTGACATTGGTTGTGGTGGGATTGTCCAAAATGGAGACACAATTTTTGTCCAGAATATGGACAAAAAATATTCATAATTCATATTCTGGACAAAAAATATGTCCACATTCTGGACAAAACCACCACACCGTCTCGCTTTCGAGGCACCATGCTATAATATTCTATATCCATGTAGATTTTTTTGGCTAAAAATAGCATATTTATACAATCATACTAAATGTAAATAATGAAGGTAAATAAATACAGGGGTATATTGCGTTATTCCAATCAAATATTATATTAACATTATCATATATTAACCATCGAAGAATTCACTGTATTTTAAATTATCAAGAATTAAGATTTCTTTTAATATTTTTCAAGCAATAAGCATTTTGGTATTAATCTGTCTGTTATTTACGGTTATTGGCGACACAAATTTATAACAATGATGAGTGCGCTATACATATAAAAATAGATGGAATTGCGTTTCTTTCAAAAGCTTTACTTTAATGTAAAATTTATTTAAAATCATGGTAATTGGAAATATGTTTGTTAGTATGTTTTAATAGATTTAGTATGTAATTTGTTTTTAAATTTAGATGTTAACAATGCATGTGATGACCATGATTGCCGTAACGGGGCCACATGTAAACCAACTGGTTGTAATACTTATAAATGTGTATGTTCAAAGTGTTACACAGGAGACTTTTGTACATTACGTGAGTATATTTATATTTCAGAAAATAGTGTTTCCATTACAATTTCTACAAAAAAAAGTTAACACCCAGCCACAGCAACTGAATCCCAGCTACGCAAAATTAATTACAGACATAGAAACTCCGCCACAGCTACAGCAACTCAACACTTAATCCAACCTCAGCCACAGAACAGCAGCTCAATCTATCCATAGCAAGAAACTCAGCCCAGAATCACAGAAACAGACCGTCAACCACAGCTATTCAACCCCAAACCACAGAAACTCAATCCCAGCCACGTCAACTGAATTGCAATCATAGAAATTTTGTCAAAGCCATAGCAACTCAACCCTTGCCACAGCCACTCAATCCCAGCCACAGCCACTCAGCCCCAGCCACAGCCACTCAGCCGCCAGTCAGAATCTAAACCATAGCACCACGCAAACTCAATAATAAACAATAATCAAACAATAGAAAATTCAACTCTAGCCACAGGTATCTATACCAAATTATAGTAATAAAATACCAAAATATAGGCCTATCAGTCAATTTATTAAAAAAATGAGTGTACCTAGACAAAATTGCAATCAAAACCTTTCTGCTGTAAAAGGTCGTTTTCCAAACATTACGGCCTATTTATCGAGGTATATAATTTTGGTGTCAAATTACTCAGATGTTTAGAATAAAATTGCTGTAACAATGACTTTTGACCTTTGAACTCACTTACAGCATGTAGTTCTTATCTCTAAAATATTTGACCATATAGGAACTTGATTTTGCTTTTAAATTGTTCTGAATGTGTATATTTATATACACTCTAATCAAACATTTTACCATAAAATGGGAAGTATGATTTTTGACCTATCATTTTAGTATGTGATTCATGACCCAAAACAAATTGCAACAAAAACCTAGTAAAAATGTGTAAATCAGTTTGGAATAGCTAATAAATTAAAATATTACAGGATTACCTAAACAGGAGGACTGGAACCGTGCCTAGTTAACACAAATTCAAAACCCATATTTATAGGGTCAAGGAACATGTAACTTTTATGGCGCAATTAAGCATAGTCATAATTAAATCATTGCATGCTAAGTAGGCCTACTATTAGAGTGTACATAAATATGCACATTCTTAACAATTTATGACCAAAATCAAGTTCACATATTCTAACAGTTTTGAGATATGAATCACATGCTGAAATTACATTAAAGGTCAAAGTCCTAGTCGCAGCCATCTAACACTAAAGTGTGTCATTAATATGTGTATAAATATATATTTTCTTAAAAATTCAATACCAAAATCCAATTTCCATGATGTACCATTGTGAGATATGAATCATATGCTGAAATAAGATCAAACATAAAAAAAATCATAAATTCAGTCATTTTATAATAAAAATGTCCTCCATTAGAGTATATATAAATATTCTGAACAATTTAAGCCCAAAACCAATTTATGAATCACTTGTTAAAAAGAGGTCAAAGATCAAAAGTCTAGTTACATCCATTTTGTGCTAAAAAGTTTCATTAGAATATAAATGCACATACTCAGATTAATTTGATACCAAAATTATATCTCTATGATCAGTAGTTACGTATATACAGAGTATGCCATTTTATACAAATTATCATATATCCCGTGTTTTATTTTCTACTGTTTTAATATATTGTTCGGGGAGGACTTTAGAGATAGTAAGTCAAACCATAGATTTACTGGACTACTAAACCGAGCAAATCAGCTTGTTTATAACTTTCTTATAACTTGTTTATAACTTTTTATAACTGGATTTTTAATTATGTTTTTATCAGACGTTGATCCATGTAAAAGTAACCCATGTCAAAATAATGGAGTATGCCTATCTGGCCGAGTGTCATGTGATCACTTCCGATGTTGGTGTCCACGTGGTACATCCGGCGATCTCTGCCAGCGTAAGTACAACATAGCAAAGTATCTTTAACACGTTCTCTGAAACTAGGAAGTGCCCTTCCTAGATTCAGAGAATGAATAAGTTTTTCATATCTTAAATTTATGTGGGTCTACGGACACTCGCTTACATCTGTGTGTACACTAAAGTTTAGCCTACTAGGCTTCATATAATGTTGTGAATATCACAGGGGGTGGTATTCATATGACATAAATAAGGTACTGTATAAACTTAAATGACGTTACTATTATCTAGAATATCTCATGTATAAACACACATACAGTAGCAGATACTGTACGTACACCCACAATCTCTTAGTTTCTTTATTAATTTTAATTTTGTTTATTTTTTTCAGATATTACAGGCTATTACAACCCGTATTATTGATCGTGAGGTCTAATCAATTTACTTTGTGTTTAACCTCGTTGCACGAAGGCGGTATATCTAATTCCAATTGTGGTGAATCATTATTTATAATACAAATAATAATTTCTAAATATACTTTAATGAAGATCACGGTAAGGAAAAGAAATTCGGGGAAGTGTTTTAAGCTTAATTTATTTACATATAAATGCAATATAGTACATACATTGGAAAATCAGATATTGTCGCTTTTTGTTTATCGAATCCGAGTAGTACGGAAGCCTAAAGTGATTTTGTAGGCTATCGAATCCCAGTTATATGGAAGCCTAAAGTGATATTCCTATAGTCTATCAATTCCGAGTAATAAGGAAGCTTAAAATAACCTACATGTTATCACTTGTGAGTATTACGGAAGTTTAAGTGCCCTTTCTAGTTTTTGAGATTCCAGTGTGAGCTTAGCTTAGTGTTGAGGAATATGTTTTAATGAAAAGCATTTTCTTTTTCATGTACATTATAATTTTCCATAGGGCCTGTAAAAATTGTGCTTCATAATAATATAGTCTGCTTTTCATTGCAGATCAGTAGTATGTATACGTTTTGCTCATGAAATTGATAGCATGCTTCAAACAAATTAAAACTGGTCATTACCAATTTTATGTATAGATTCCCGGAGATAGTCTAGTCCCTAATAGAAAACATCAGTACAGTAATACAAATTAAATGATTGTCTATCAGTCCCGAGATGCCCGGGCACGTATTTTTTATTCCTCGTTATAGGTCACACTATTGATTATGAATATTAACTTAAAAATGAACGCTATACTATAACATTATACAGGCTGCGGATACAGCTGGCCTAGCCTATCTTCTTTGCTTATTAGTCAAAAACCAAAATCATAGAATAAATATAACAGGCCAGTGATGTCTATAACTTTGTAAATACAGATACAAGTTTGTGGGTCCACTGGACTGAAAAACCCTCTGTTTCCATTAAACTCTGATGAGTCCTTCTGCGGTTAAATTCTGCTAAATATATAAATATATTAACGCTTTCATTCGTGGTTGGGTTTATTTTCTCTCTAGCCTAGACTCAAGAAGATTACCGTATTTTATATTAATCATACGCTAGTAATACTCACTTTTTAATTAATATTCATGATCATTAGCGCGCCCTCTATGGGCTTCTGTCTAATGTAACGATGAATACAATTTCGCCGGCCACAGTGATTTTTTTAATATTTAAAATACTATAATTATTCGTAATAAATTTGTACTATATAATTATTTTATTTTTGACATTATATTTTGAAAAATAAACGTTGTTCAGTTTGAACAAAAATTATCAAATTGTCCTTATGTCCAGTTGTTTTTGTTGTGGTTGGGCGTGTGTTTGTTTCGTTATGGGTGTATGTAGATTTCTGTAAATCGACTATATTAAATTTACATTGAATCAAGCGCTCTATTAAAAAAATAATCAAACCGAAATATCAATGATGGGTTTACTTTAATTTGATTATGTCGTTTCACATCCAGAAGTAAATTTTACATTTACAGGATGACTACGTCATGCTTTGTAAACCAAGTCTCATTGTGAGGCTTATGGAGTCGCTGTCTGATAGGTTGTGGGAAAAAAATATTGCGTGCGTCCATTTTTGAATCGAGACCTCCGGATTTGAAGGAAAGCATGTTAACCACCAGGTTACAACACCACTTGAAGCTACAACGCTACTCCATTTAAAACAAGTATTAGATGCCCCTCCTTGTTTTATTTCCAAATCTCGATTATCCGATTACCAAACGGATTGCGACATATAACTCTAAGAATAATGGCGTTGTGTGCTGAGGCCTACTTTCTTAATGTAAAAGATTGAAAATCCACTCTTTGAAGAGTGGGATGAGAGATCGCTCCAAAAAAAGAACATTTTACTCCAAATGAAATCATTTTAAAGGAGTGATATCACTTACTCTTTTCTAAAATTTCACTCCACAAAAGTGGATTTTGAGTGCTGGTAATTCACTCTTAAAGAGAGGTCCATGAGGTCACTCTAACCTTTGAAAAATTAACTCCAAAATAGTGAGTTCACACTCTTTTACATTAAGAGAGTATGTCCAAAGCATAGAATTTGGTACAGCGTTTATGCCACGTATGAATAATTTACACTTCTTAATGTATTTAAATTGAAATTATAATTACTTTTCCAAGTTAGTTCTTTTAATCAAAACTATTATGTTAGTAAAGCAACAGTGCCGTAGCCAGCATGAGGCAGACGAGGCGGGGGTCTCGTCTGAAATTTTCAAAATTTGTTTTTTTTTAAGAGGGACTCACCCTCTGACCTCTAACATAGGGTTGCAGTCTCTGGAATCCTACGTGACCCCCAGTCTTCGCCTCGTCTGTTTTTTCAACTCTGGCTACGACCCTGATTGTAATGTAAGACCTAAATCAATCAGGACTTTAATTCGCTTTATGGGCCCATATACAACTATTGGTTTAAAATAATCAAGCCCTCTTACATTTTGTCACTCCTAAAATCAAGGTGCGGTTACTTTATTTACTTAATCAAACAACATCTAATCCTAGTACCATACTCCATTACTGAAACTAACTATAGTTATGCACATTTGGTTTTAATTGCATTTACTGGGCCAAACAATCACATTGATTTTCTGTACTAAATATGTTAAACGTCTACCGAGGTCAATTGATTATTTCTACGAACGGTCTCAAGTTTGTGTGATTTTTGGAAGTAATCCACTGGATTGAAAATTGTATTATATCTGTATCATATTTATATATTCATATTTATATATTCAAATATATTTATACAGGATAAAAACATAATCAGGTGTGGATCTTAAACCTGTTTTGCATATGGTCCTGTTGC
>JAOTQE010007891.1:0-11151 GCA_025631205.1 Nesometra sesokonis
GCGTTGCAGTACTTTCACTCTGTTCTTAGGAAGACCAATAAAGAGTGCATTACAGTAGTCGATCTTAGATCCAACAATTAAACCCCACCACAAAACCCACTAATAGACTTATTGCCATGGGAACCCAATTTAGAAGTGTACAAGCTTAATTAATAGTATGGTGTGTGTGTGTGTGTGTGACTTTCAACTAACATTATACCTAAATATATAGATTAGTATTGGGATAATCCACCCGATAGACAACCGATAGACAATATCCATTGCCCATTGATGTTATAATGGTTTATTAATAAAAGAAATATAACTAGGCCTAATTAATACCGGTAATACATCGCTGTATTTAACTGAAACGGGATTTCAGCTTATTAGAATTTATAATTCTTGATTGTTTCGTATTGCACTTCAAATTGTGTATTAAATTTATAGTAGATCTCAACGGTGTTTAATCTCACTATTAATTCGCTATTTTGTGTACTTTTAAGAACGGCCAAGAAGGAAACATTATGCGTACCATCCTGGGCTAATACTATACGTCAGACAACCAATTGATTAAAACTAATACATGTTCATAATAACGTCCTTTTATAAGTTAAAATAGCAGTTCGTGGGTTTAAATAGCAGTTCGAGATATTTACAGGAAGAACTTAGAAAATAAATTTAGTAACGGGTGAATTCGTAGTGCCTGTCAAGGGAGTAAAACATGGTCTCCATAACTGAACTAAGTGGACACAGAAGCTAAATTATTAGTGTTTTTAAAACACTAATAATTTAGCTTCCGTGTCTTTAAAAAGACGTCGATGACTTTTCGCTCTAAAATATGCTACATAATTTCTTTGCTAGGTTTGAGAAAAATTACATATCTAATGGCACAGATGGTGATAGCTACTTAAAAACGTACAGTAAACACTTAATGTTCGTATTGAATGCAGGACATTGAATATTTTTGTGTGGATCAGCTTAGTGGTGTCTTTCAGCATCTCTTCCAGACCTACCACAGTAAAATTCCAGATCTTTTGAAAACAATCTGTTATACAACTTATTCCCAAACAGACACTGAATGATATAACAACTATATGATCTGCGTCCAGTTGAGCTTACGTCAGTTGTCATTAAGATCTTTGAAAGGATTGTTAAACGTTTTATTACGTCTGTTTTGGAACCTAAACTGGACCCTCTGTAGTTTGCTTACAAGATTGGAAGAGGTGTTTTGGATGCAAAATAAACACCTAGAACCTACGCAGTCACATGAATGTTATTTGCAGACTTCTCTTCTACCTTCAATACCATGTGTTGTAGCTAGTAAGTTACTTAAATGTCGGGTTTGAACGTAATTATTATATTCACAAATAGATGTTAAAGAGTTTTTGCAAATCAATTACCCTGATGTACTTAGTATTAGATCAGCAACAGTTAAATTACAGATCTCCCACATGTTGCGTCTTTTCTCCTCTTCTTGATATCATGTTCTAATGATTGCCGTTGTAAATATGACAAAAGCTATCTGGTCAAATTTGCTGACGATACTATTTTATTGACTCTCCTTCGGGGTTCCGACGAAGATCATTGTGCCGCATTGAATGACTTCATTCAGTTTTGTTCAGAATCCCATTTACAACTCAATTGCGAGCAAAACCAAGGAGATGATTGTGATTTTAAGGAGAAAGAAGCAATCCTCGAGTATGTCACAAGATATAAAATAAAAGGAATTTCCTTATTGTTAGGTAAGGATAATAAATATTTATTTATGCAGATATCTAGAAACAATTTTCAAAGATAAACTTTTCTAACTAAACACGGATACGATAGCAAACAAAAGGCAACAGATACTTTAATTGTTAAGAAAGTTAAACTATATTAATGTTGAATCTTATTGTTATAACTCATTCTTCGGTATCTTATGCAATAGAATAATACAGACTACAAACATTATATCTATTGCAGACAAAGATGCTGAATTGCAGGTACAATTTTGTTATAAAAATACAACATAAACAATTTACAAATCCACAATATCAATATTACACATAGACCGACAAAGAAAAATGGCGAACCTAGATACTCCGAAACAAAACAGTCGTCGTTACTTTTTCCTTCATTTGTTGGTTTTCAATCTTAAAGTTCAAGAAATAACCCATTACAAAAAATCATCTAAGCAATAAAAAAATCATGGTAAAACGTATGAGCATTTAAAAAACAATCACGCTCAGTATCTTTAACGATTTTGAACTTTTCCCTCACGGACGGTGTTTTTGATGTCCAGCTTAATTGTGAAAGTAATAGAAAAATAAATGCCTTCGTATCTGTGGCCGTTCGACTTTTTAATGATGAAAATAAAATATAATTGTAATTTTATCACATTTTTTAGACTTTATAGATTTATGGTTTTCATTATTTATAATGTATATGTGCTGGTTTTTATAGGTATGTTTTTATTTGAACGTTGCATAGGCCTAAGCATTTATCTGTATTGATCGTTTTGCATGTAGAGTTGTAATCCCGACCTTTTATGAATTGGGATTGTAAAAATATATTAAATTGAATATAATATATTTATATATTCATGTTTATTTGTCATGATTTATGAATAAATATTTGATGTAATTTTAACAATATTGTTAAAATTACACCATAGGACAAAATTCGCTTTTCTATTACGGCTAACTATATAGGCTTGGCGTTTAATATGACCATGATGAGTAGACCTACCTAGTCATGTGTCATTAAAACAAAGTAATTTGTTTCTGGTCAATTTTAGTTGGGGGACTCAAGCCTTCTAAGCCCCCCCCCCTCAAATTCGCCACTGTAGTTATGTATACTTGATGGGTACTAATGTGTAAACTCGATTTATGGCATATGTCCGCTCTTGCGTGCCATACCTACCTGTCACTAACATCGCCAAATATTAATGCTCCAAAGAGTATACCGACGTAGTCCAATGAGAGCGCCAGCGGTACTAAATAAGCATCTTCACAAACCAGTTCAAACTATAGTATATGAAAGAAAAAGAATTTTGTTAAATAATCCAGAGTTCTGCTTCCAATGTTGGGCGGCCTTAATCTTTGTTTGAATCTGAGCAGGAAAAAATAACGTTTTTCCCCATTTTAAATCCATTTTGAGGGACACTTTCCTTCTGTCGGGTTTCAGCGGGGAAGAACTTGCTTTGAAAGGTATTTTCAAATTTCAACAATACCAAATGGCATAAAAGCACCCAAAATACGCTAAATACCGTTTTTTTTTTTTGGTCAAATTGAAAACCGGGAGCCACCCACCTCAACCATGACCAAGTTTCCAATCTGTCGTGGGTCGGGGTGCCCTCCCTGTCGTGTTTATTGGTCTGCTGTCTGTGAAGTCCTGGCACCACCACTGCTTTTACTTTTACAGTCGGGTTTTATTACGTAATGCCTGTTTTCAAGATCTGATATATTGGATATTGGAGTCATATTGGAAGGCAGCTTCTTGGTAACATCTGTTTTCAGGAGCGTATCTATGAGTTAGGGTTATTGGAGAAGGGAGGTGCTCAGCTCCGGCAAATACAATTTCTCTTCAAACATAAAAAAACGTTATTTCTCATGTTTTCAGCTTTTTTATGTTGAAATATATGATTTTATGATTCCTTATCGATGACATTATAGTTACTTTCCTCTGATGAGGGTGGGGCGATCATTTCCACTGAAAGCTCTAATCTTCATATTTATATACTTTTTTTATTTCTAACTCTGAATCGTAAACGCCACCGCCACCCCCTTCTCCAACCCTGTCTCCCTATCTCTCAGTCTCCTTCTCTCTCTCTCCCTCTCTCTCCCCTGAATACTCCACTGGTCTGTCGTCCCATTAATAAGGCTATCCGCCGAGATAGATAAGTTTGTCGGTCGCTCATTAACGTAAAAGACGTATCTTGTTCGATATTTGGGTAAGGTACCAACCTCTTGTGTTACTGTTGTTTTATATTGTGTAGTATCAAACTCGTATCCGTCGCTACAGCTATGAATCGAATCATTTCTCAAAGTTGAATTATATTCGTAGTTTGTGAAATTGTACTGGCTACATTGCTTTTCGTTTATCGGAGAGCTGGGTTTATCTGGAGGTCGTTTATCTAGTTTCAAGCTACGGCATTCATCTTCAGTAAAATTTTTCTGCATACAGTGTTGATCTAGCTCGTTAACGTTACACCAAAAGTCTGTCTCAGGAAACAAAAATACAATGGCTAAAGAATTATAACCAGTAGATGTTACAGAAAAACTGATAATTAAACAAGACACAAAAAAGTAGCGATTGCAAGATCCAATATACTTAAAAATATCGTCAAAGTATGGTATTTCCTTAGATGGGACTTCCATCTTCTACTATATTAAAGCATATCAGGGGTTTCTTTTCCTGATAATACTGTGTTACTCATTGGACACACTATCATACACTATGTTACTATCAAAATTAAATAAACAACTTAGTGACTACAATATAAATAATTGTTTAAATATAGAGGGCACATTAGATTTGAGTTTGTCTGTTTATTTTCTGTATATCGATCCAGACCAATAAAATGTAACTATTATTGTACAAAGGAGGCAAGGCATGGCAAACCCACCAAGTTGTCGCACAAGAAGTTATTGAGATAAGAGCAAATAAACAACAGGAAATATAAAGAAATACAATGGAAATTTTTGTACATTTTGTCCTATAACTTTGGTTATAGATGTCCGATTTTGACAAAATGACCCCTCATTTTAAAGCTTATAAAAAGTTGTATAGGGATTTAATATTACCTCCACTTTGTTATTTTGCGACAACTTGATGGTTTTTCCATGTTTTTCCCCAAAAAGGCTTTTAACATTAGTATGGTCGTTTCATATAATTACCGGGAAAAAGGTTAACAAAGGGTTCTTGGTACCAATCGAACCGCAAAAATATACTCCTTCAAATAAAAAAGGTCCTCTTCGGTACTCCCTGGGGAAAAAAGGTATAGACCTTTTAATGAGACGCCATTTTGAATTTGAAGATGGCCGAGGTACTGCAGAGAACATGTCATGTTTGGTATCAAATTATAGGTAATTTTACGTTGATCATTTCTTTCCATTGTACCTATATTAAAAAACGTATATGTACAGAGACATGAGTCATTTAATGTTGTTTATGGGGTAAAGGAGGTCGAAGTTTGGTTTGGTATCGTTTTAAAGCTTATTTAATACTATTAGCTAATTAATCATTTGTAGTACACACATAAATGTTGAGATGATGATTGTCCACCTATGGCTATTTATATTGCAATTCTTACCCCAAAAACTCAACATTTTCATCTTTTCCGATAATATGTAACCTTTTATCTTTTCTGAGGTTATTGAGTTGTTGTGTACTTAATATTAGTTATTGAAACTTAGAAAATAAAATAATATTTGAAAAGATAACAAAAGCAAAAAAAATGATCACATAAAACTGCACCTATGGTTATTAGTATCCCCTATTCCCAAACTCAGAATTTAATATATGACCTACATATCTTATGACCCGATCTGAAGTTTATACGATTGGCTATGTTTAATAGTCAATCAAAAAAACTTAGAAGGTCACATATTGTCAAAAAATATAAAAATATTAATATAAGTTTTTGGAATGGCATTAATATAAATAGCCATTGGTGCAGATTTAGGTGATCCTTTCTACTGATTTTGGCATCATTTTAAATATTATTTTGTTTGGTTTAATATAAAGCTCATATATATCAGATCATCAATGACATAAATGATTAATATGTAGATCATATATTGTCAAAAATAGCAAATCAAGGTTTTGAGATAGGGACAATAGAGCCCAGGAAGCCAAAGTACAGTTTTATGTTATAAATCTTTTGATCCTGCAGTGGTAGCATAAAATTGTATGATTTATAATACTAATCTCATAACTAGGCCATTAATGCCAAAATTGTCAATGTTTTGAAAAAAAAATGTAAACGTTTCAAGTTTCTGGGGTGAGGTAATGAGCCATAATTACTGATCGATAAATTTGTCACAGTATCATTATAACATATTAGAACATTAAACTTATAAGAATTGGTTCATTAATGACAGCATAAAATGTCAAAAATTCAAATATTTTTTTTTAAAGACATTTCGGTGTTGTGAATAGGGGTAATATAAATATTGATAAGTGCAGCTTTATATGAACAGTACATTTGATTTTGGTATCATAAAGATAAAGAAGATTAGCTATGTTTTAATATTAAGCCCATGACAATTGGTTCATTAATGACATCATGAGTCAAAAGGTCACACAATGTCGAAAAATCATGAAAAGGTTGAGCTTTTGGTGTATAAGTAATATAGCCATATGTGCAGATTTAGGTGATCTTTTCTTTTATTCTGCCATCATATTATTATTTGATTGTTTATATTTTAACATATAGCTCATATCAACTGGATCATCAATGACATACCTAGGTCACATAAAGTGGAAAATTTGGTGACCTTGTTACCATTATAAATGATGATTTTTAATATTAACTTCATAACATGCAGATTATTAATGGTACCACGAATTGTCAAATATCCACATATTGTAAAAAATATAAAAAGTTTCATGGTTTGGGATAGGTAAGCCATAACTGTAGTTGGAATTGATCAATATGCTTTATCCTGGTATAATTCTAAATATTACTTGATTTCCATCTTTTAAAATTAAGCTCAAAAAATTGGTTGATTACTACATAAAATGTCAACAAGCCATATACTGTGGAAAAAGGATAACACGTTTAGGTTTAAGGGTAGGGCTAATGTAAATTGCCATAAGAAGTGCAGTTTCAAATGTTGACTACCTTGGATTCTGGTATCATCTTAAAGGTCATATGGTTGTCTATGTTCTAATTTAAAATCCATGCCAATTGGTTCATTACTAACATCAGAAAAAGCAAAAGTATTACATATTGCCGGAAAAGATGAAAATTTTGGGTTTTTTAGTTAGGGGTAATATAAGTAGCATAGCTGGACATTCATCGTCTCAAGATATAAATAGACATATGTATTACAAAATATTAATTGACATTAAATAAGCTTTATTACGATACCAAACTTTATGGTAATTGTCAAAAGCTAATTATTTGACCTTTGACCTGCTTTACCCAAGTAACAACATTAAAATGGCTTATATCTTTGAAAATATGATTTTTAATATAGGTGCAATGGAAAGAAATGATCTGTGTAAAATTACCTATAATTTAACACCAAACATGACCATGTTCTACGTAGTACCTCGGCCATCTTAAAATTCAAAATGGCGTCTCATTAAAAGGCCTATAACTTTTTTCCCCAGGGTGGACCGAAGAGGACCTTTTTATATTTGAAAGAGTGTATTTTTGCGGTTCGATTGATACCTAGAAACTTTTGTTAACCTTTTTTCCGGCAGCCCCTGATGTTTACTTTCAACTACCATACTACATGAGCATAAACGTGTAATGTTTATGCTTCTGTCTGGACTCCTTTCATTTACAGTATTTCCCAGAAATTGACATAGGTCCTACTGTAAGCCTAGAGGAATGTGCTCATTCATCTCTGCTTCATCTTAACAAAATAGGAATCCTTGTGATCGTTTAACGGTTAACGGTGTGTTTGAGACTCTGTTACACTGACGTCACGATAGTTTGGAAACAGGCAAACGTGATTTCCAACCAATGATAGTTACGAATTCTAGCATTGTGTAGTGTTGGTAAATTAGAGTTGTGTCCTAGTTTTTAAAATACATTTGGATAATTATTAGTATATCAAAATAATATTATGCCAAAATATTTATAGACTTTTCAGTCACATGGCAAAATCCTCCCCTGTGGTAAAAATCTATGGCAACTAACAGAGGGTTATAATCTGTTTCGACATGATAACGACCTCGATCAGATTTAAATAAACTCAGTGTACTCGTTCTGTTTTCCTCAGATTTGACAGGTTCACTGAGGGTCACCTGTTTGTTACCTGCTTCGCAATGTACATTGATAAGTAAAAAATAAATCCACTGTATACAATCACAAAAGCGCAAGATTGGTCATATCAATATACTATTATTACGGTTATCACCCATATAGCACAAGAATATCCATGCTCTATATCTCAATTATTTCCAACACCACAAAGGAAAAATCTTGAAGGATTTTCCAAACACAACAATTAACTCATACGGAGAGAAATCTTCACTTCCGTCGGAGAAAGCACCCACATCGAACTCACCAACTACGGAGAGACAATGGCCGATACCAGAAACTACACCGCAGACAACAAGGTTATCCACATCAAGAACACCAACTATAGAGAAGCAAGACCCGATACCAGAAACTACACAGAACGTGCCACAGCAAGGTTACCCAAATCAAGGAAACAACCTGCACAAAGACAAGGGCCTGCACCAGAAACTATACAGCACACAACAAGGTTACAGACATCAAGGAAACCACCTACACAGAGAAAAGAGCCGATACCAGAAACTATACAGCAAACAACAAGTTTACCCACATCAAAGAAACCACAAACACAGAGACAAGAGCTGACACCAGAAACTATCCCAATTAAAAAGGTGCAGAATGTACACCGCACACAATAACCTTACACACACCCGCAAACCAGCTACACAGATACAAGAGCCGACATCAGAAACTAACCCTCTCACAACAAGGTTACCCACAGCTAACAAACAATCTACAGATAGACAAGGGCCGATACCAAAAACTACCCTTCACACAACAAGGTTACCAACATCAAGCAGACAAGCTGCACAGAGACAAAATTCCGACACAAGAAGGTACACCGCAGACGCGACAAGGTTACCCACATCGAGTACACAGAGAGACAAGAGGCAATACCAGAAACTACCACACAAACATGATCAGATATATGCCGACATTGGTAAGCGCACCGCACACACCCAGATTATATACCTGCCAACTCTTACGCATTATGCTTGAGTCTCACGTATTTCGGCCTATTTTGGACGTCTCACGCATTATTTTAGTACAGAATGCTATGTATTCCAGCAGGATTTTTGGGCCAAAATTGAATTTGTAAGCTTATTTCTGTCCTTTTGCAGTTGCTGGATGCAACAAAGTTCCATTTTTTCGACTATTTCTTTGGTCGCCATTTTGAATTTCAAGATGGTTACTTTTGACTTACATATCACACGAAACATAGTCACCAATGGTATCACTGGAAATGGAATTCCACACTGATCAAAAAGTTCCATTACATCTATGCCGACAAACCAATAATTACGGAGGTATTCAATATTTAAATAGTCAGATGACCAAATCGAAGGTCAAAGATCAAAAATTAAATTTCGACAAATACCATCATGTTGGGTGTCATTTTAAACCTCGTGTTGTACTGAGCAAATTTCCACAGTACATACCTGAAAGTGTACATTTATCAATATATTTTCGAATAGTAATGTTTTGACATTAAATTTGAAATATCCCGAAATAATACAGTTAAAGATAAAATGCATTGTAAAACTGTGTTCGGCATTAATAGGGCTTTCATATGACACCCAACATGACGGTATTTGTCAAATTTTAATTTTTGACTTTTGACCTTCGATTTGGTCATGTGACTATTTAAATTATGAATATCTTCCTAATTTTTGGTTTATTGGTATAAGTGATTATGATGGAAATTTTTGTCCAGTGTACAATTCCCTTTCCATTGATACCACTAGTGACCATGTTTCATTTAGGTTTTAGTCAAAGGTAGCCATATTGAATTTCAAAATAGTGGCCGAAGCAGTGGTCGAAAAATGGTACCCAACTTTTTTTTGTATTCAGCATCTCAAAAATGACAGAAATAGCACAAAAATCAATTTTGACACAAAATCCTTCTGTAACCTCAATTCTGACATAGCTTTCCATACTATTAACTGAATTCTCGCGCATAGACAGTTGTCCAGATAGCTTTTCTCACGCATGAGACAATATAGAGCAAAATACAGTAAAAACGTCCCCAGCAGTAGTCATTTAAACAGAAACGGCCCAGAAATGGCCTGACGAGCATTTTTATCGAAGAAAATGTGGCCCAGCACTGGTTGCGGAGATTGTCTCACGCATTAGCGTCAAAAAGTTGGCAGGTGTAAGATTACCCACATCGAGCACACCAACCACACAGACACAAGAGCCAACACCAGAAACTACCACACACAACAAATTTAAACGGCAGTTTGTCTTTCATGGTGTTGAATAGGGGCAGACGTTTGTTTTTGAGTTAAGTTTACAAACAGCACAACTTGTTTACTCCTGTTAACTATAGCTTTGGGATAGGCCTACTAGTTTCAAGCGTGTATTTGTCTTCTTTGCTTCAGTATTTCGGCTTTTAATATTTTTGTGTTGTTCCAGTCAAGAATTTCATTGTGTGTAATCATCTGCTCTGTTACCAGATCGTATGATCGCTAAATATTAGTAACGTGATTGGGAAGGTGCATACCAACTGGCAAATATATACAACCAGCTCCTTTGTCCTGAAATTTCTGGTCGTAGAGGGGGGCAGAAAAGATCAGATTTATTACTAAAGTACAAATCACTATCCGATGATGACTCGTAGGATACGGGTACACGTTCAGTACATATTTTATTTACTTATTTATTGAAACCGGCCGTAAAGGAGACCGATATGCAGATCAACTGTCCAACTAAATAATGGGATGAACGAAATATATTTTCTAAGAAAATGTCTGCTAAATTTCAAACCAATTGGACTATTATGACTTGAAGAAATTGTAGATTGAACGTAACCATCCAATTGGTATCTGACAGAGCGAAGTATAGAGATGCTTAGACAATTTAAAAATGCTTTACAACATAAGACCCAAACCAGAACTCTTTCATAAGGTCTTTTTTTTTCTTTTATTAGCCATTGCTACACTGAATCCTCTATATATTCTAAAGAAAAGTAAAGAAAAATTAATTTTATTTTAATCTTCAAAATCACTAAATATGTAGTGTGGCACATGTATCTAATTCATTACTACAGAGATACAGTATGTCGTCAGCCTCAGGCTTCCATTATCGTATCCTTCAATAGAACAAACCTTCTTAAAGTGCAGGTTCACCCCAAAAAATTATCTTCCTTATATGTTTTAGTTTATCATAAAAAGTATATTCAGCCCTGTTTTTGAATGTTTACGATTCATTTTACC
>JAOTQE010007902.1:0-11151 GCA_025631205.1 Nesometra sesokonis
CAAAAAAAAAATGATCAATAAATGTTCAAAAAAAAAATGATCAATAAATGTTAAAAAAAAAATGATCAATAAATGTTCAAAAAAAAAATGATCAATAAATGTTCAAAAAAAAAAAGATCAATAAATGTTCAAAAAACGCAACTTAAAGGCTGCTGAAACTGTAAGTCATGTCAGTAAATTTGTTCCGTTTATTAAAAAGTTTAAACTTGAACTATGTGAACATTTATTTTTATTTTTTTATTTTATTTTTTTTAACTTGCAAACTGCACAATTTTACACAGAAATTGCCACTTGCAACACTGTATTAAAAATTGAATACCATGACATTATATGTAGAACACAACAGGCATGTTGTAGTTAAGCAGAAAAACAGAAATATTAAAAAAGAGATTTATTTTACCTTCTCTTGTGTCTGTCATAGTCTGGAAGCAAAATATACAAATCACACAATTAAAAGGTTTATTTTGTAAAGGTTATGGTATAAGGCTAATCTAGACAGAGTATTATGAGGAGCAATGACAAGAAACAACCCTAAAGGACCTAAAAATATAGGCAAGGTCAAATACATAATCTTGACATGTACTAAAAAAACATAGTATTCTTCACACAATGTGAAATTCTATCCAACAATTCATCTTTTGAAAGTGATGGAATTTGATTTAAGTCAAAATAAACGTAAACAGGTATCCCCATAATTTTATTGAAACGCAATTTATATTCTAATGGTAGTCAGGAGAATAGAATAAGTGTATTCAACCGTTTGCTATCACTCATGTGTATTATTAAACGCAAGACAGATTTCATTGTAATTGCTAAACCAGTCATTAATGCATTTATAATCTAGAAAGTATGATCATCATATTGTATACAAATCTATCTTTATAAAAGATACCAGAATCTCTACTTTTAAGATACCAGATATTTTTCAGATTCATCTCAATTTTGAAAGGCAATTCAAATCATGCATAATGGGGATGAAAAATACGGTTGACACTAAGTAGGTCTACCATGTTGAATTACTTCGAAGATCTACTTAGTACCAAAAAGATCTACCTAGTAACAAGGTATATAACTACCCTGTTTGTTGATGTTATTAATGCAGTAAGTAATTGTTTGTTAATCTGATGTTTATTTTCAATAATGGCTGTATTTTTCATGTATTTGTAGAGCATTGCTGACCGTATCCTTGGTAATATCCTTTAATATGGTAGTTTTTATATGATCAACCACGTTGGGGTAATCCACAGTATTTGTTTGTCCTGGACAGGTCATTTTGGAAAATATAATAAGCCATATCTCAAAAATCTGAATAATCTAAACTAAAATAAATATTTACATATATCCCTAAAGTTAAATTTTAGATGTAATTTTTTTGTTAAATGCGCTTAAAAAATTAAAATATTTTAATAATTCGGGCTGTTGCGGACAGGACAACAATTGGACATGATTTTTAGAGAGGTTTACAAATTCTAATATTTCTCCTATGTTGACAAAATTTCTAAATCTGTTTCGTAAAATTATATTGCCAGAAAGTTGTTATACAAGAAATATTTCATACTACCAAAAAGTAGTCAATAGTGCAAAAATACATGTTTGTAAATTTGAAATTGAAATAATGACAATAAAGAAAAAATCATCTATTTAAGTCAAAACACAAAATTTGTCCATGAACTTTTGAGATCTCTAGTAGGATAAAACTAAAGAAATTGATGACATTAGTTTTTTAATTAATGAAAAAAACCTCACTCAGTTGTCCCGGACGGGACAATTATGAAATTTTACATAAAATTTAGAACAAAGTACAAAGTAACTATATCTCAACATAAATTTGTATGTGGATGTACAATAGAAGAAATATTTAGAATTTTGAAATGTCCTGTCCCCAACATCAACTATTATTTTCCTAATATTAAATATCTTAAAATTTAGCCATCAAAAATATAAAAAAAATATGCCTATTAACTTTGACATATTTACTTTATGAAATGACCAAAAGTTGCATTAAAAATCACAATTAAGAAATTTACATTTCATGGACCAAATACCGTGGAATTCCCCTTAACTATCTTTATCTACCTTGTCGCTACCATTATACCATGTTAACTGAGTTCTGATTTAATTTTTTTCAAAGGGTAACTTGTAATTATTTTACTGTATGTGAAAAGGTTCACTGTTAGCCATTTTTTAACTGACCCTTGACGACGCAAGAATGTTTTATAAACAAATAATGAACAGTCAAAACTTGAGAATAAAAATTGTGTAGTGTACAAGGGATATGAACCTCTCAAATGTAATTGCAAGTTACAAGTCAAAAATTTATCCATTCTGCTAACAAACACTCGATAAGCGTTACACAAGCATTTGGCTGGCACTGCAATTATGTTTTCTATTGAAGCATTAAAAATTAAAGAAAATAATTTGACTAACCATCTCGTCTGTCATAGCCGTGTCTTGTCCTTTTGAAGCGATGATAGTCCGGACGTGGTGGCCTGATGGACAATATTGTGCATTAGTAATTAAACTTAGATAACATATATAGAACGATGTACTGTGCATTAAGGTTAAGACTATGACTTAAGTTACCACCAATTATCAACACTGCCAGACTAATATCTTGAAAGGTTTTCAGAATATATCCAATTATTACAAACTAAAAGAATCAATTAGTGTCCATTTAAAATGTTAACTATTTGAGACCTCATAATATGTTATTTCCATAGGGTTTGTAATTTAATAGTTATGTTTTGTATTTCAGTCATGGTGATCGCACAATTGTAGAGTCATGGCAATGTTGATACTTGAGAAAGTTTAAGTCATATTCTCTTACAAGTGACATAAAAAGAAAAAAGGGAAACAGTGTTGAAAATCATATATTATAATGCAATGCAGTCTACATACACCATCAATAAAAATGTTTTATAGTTTGATAGATTTCAATTGGTACTGCAAATCCAGACAAATGGCAGTAAAAAAAAATCATGATGAATGGCAATTTTTCAAATTTAATAAAATTAGAACGTTTGAAATCTTATGGTTTTTAACAATTTTATATTACATTAATTTATATGGTATATTAAGCAGTTAAACATTTTATTTTTCTGATTAATTTACAAACAACACTTCAATTTCATTTTCTCATTGAAAAGGCTATTTCAATTTTTCTTCCAACAAGTTTTAATTCTCTTATGTGATTGATCATGTCTTTTTATGTCATATAAGGAATTGACAATAAAAAAAATCACGTCTTTATTTTTTTTACCTTGTTTGATATGAATACTAGTGATTGTAAATAAATTTGTAAACATAAATTTCAAAATTTGAAAGCACCAACCAAACTAAAAATATACACGGATCAAAGTCAAATCTCTCTACCCAATTTCCCTTGTTGTAGGTTACAATTATAATTGAGTTGAATTTTTTTTGCTATAATAGTTTTATAGGCACATTCCTTCCAAAATTTAAAAAAAAAATCAAATTTCCTTGAAAATTTACCTGTTTATTATTTATATAATAATAAACATGATTAGTTTACTTGCATTCTTGTTTTTAAGTTTTATTCTTAGATAGGAAAAAACTAATATTTATCAAACTCTTTGATAAGTTCTTGTTGCTAAAGTACTATGCTAAAGATTTTCTCTCCACAGTTAGGGCTGTTTTTGCACGTTACATGAACCTGGCTCGCCATAGTTACCAGATTTAGACTCTTCATGGAAGAAATACAGATTCATCCGCTATTTTTTTAGAATTCACCCAAAAAAATTCTGCTCTAATTTTGCATTTTTATATTCTTTGAAATAATAAAATGAAATAAATATGGTAGATTGGTATTATATTTATAAACTCGAACATAATATATTCAAATATAGAATGTTTTCATTTCTTGGGACTTTGGAAAGAATGGGCCTTTAAACGGATAAAGTGTACAACTACACAAACGATCTAATAACGTACTGTAATTTGCTTCCATTTGTCTTGTCACTAATGCGGCTATTCAGACCAACACTACTTTAATGCTTTCAGTCGATAGATGGTAAATAACATTTGTGAGGTGTAGTATTGAGTCATGCTGTACAGCAGGTCATTCTGAGATATTTACAAAAATAGGTTTAATAAAAATGAGATATTTGTTGTTTTGGGGTAGTTTATTACTTATTTTTTATAACTACAAACATCCTGTTTATGTCTATTTAAAATAAACATGTTTTTGAACTACATTTTATAAAAGCTTTTATTCAAAATCAATGGAAAACCAGGCAAGAAGTCTACAGTTTATTTTAAAGTCGATTTCCTCCAAAGTGCATTTTCATGTGTGTACATTCCAAAATGATTTTTCTCTGGGTATATTTCCCCTATGAACCTAATTCCAAAACCAAATCAAAGCTTATAATAGCTTCTATCAGAATACAACAGTAACTAAATTATGATTTTTTGTACAACACGACTCATTTTGTGGTAACACCTCACTTTTTTTTCATTGTTTACAAGTCTAATGGCAATGGCAATTTTGTCATTTTTTTTAAAGTTAAATTTACATATTTATGAATTTATATAAGACATAACAGTACATTAACACATTCTATATTACACCTGAACGTGTACTTTTCTGTTGCATTTAGATGTTAATTTTACTTTGTAGGTCAGTAAACAAATTACTGCATGTGTTGTTTTAGTAGTTCACTACACTATACAAGTTGGTTGACCTAATTTGGAGTAATTGAGATGTAAAAGGACTACTAATAGTATCATATTATAGCCAATTTGTCCAAGACTGTATCTGAAATAAATGACCTCTAATCAGATATTGATATTAACAATTTTATCAAGTGAAGCCTGAACAAACAAAAAAAATCGTCAAAGCCAAGAGAACCCCGTCTGGTCGAGGAAATAATGCCAAATATAAAACTAGAAGTGTAGCTTTAATGTGATGGAAAATAAAAAAATTGTTATTAATATTGTTATTATTAATATTAATATTCTTTTTCCATAATTATTTTAATTTGGCCTATTAAAAACCAACTTCATGTTCCCAAGCAGACATTTTTTGAACTTGGGCTGGTCGGTAGGGTTTTTTTTTCTAAGACAACACCGTTACTATTTTATCTCTGCCTATCTTAGTTGCGATTTCTAAATTTTGGAATAACTTAAGTATTCCTTAAAATTTCTGTGATAATTTTATGATTTCTTAAAATTTTCTGGATAATATTATGTACAGTATTTAGCCAAAACATCGGGAAATCTGATATTTAAAAACAAAAAAGTGACCTTGATTTTCGAAATTTTATGTTGGTTGGGCTTCAGAAACATTTACTTTAGGCTTTAATTCTACAGATTTTATAATTATTTTGTTAATTCCTCAATATTATTACTGTAGGACTTTCAGAATTATGTTGGCAACACAGAGACTACCTTTACCTTTAGTGTGTTCCTAGACTGACAAGGAAAAATAGAGGGCACTATACTATACACATTTACATCAAAAACTAAAGCCTAGGAGGTTACTATTATTATTGCTAAGAACCTTGGTCATCTGTCATACATAAGTAGTTTACCAACCATACTTTAGCTGGGGGGTATCTATGCTCACTGTAACCATTCACCAAGTTGCCAATCGCTACTGGAATTCTCATTTGGCTAAAATAAAAATGATTTCTTTCGCCAAATTGGCTAAATGAAAATCCCAAAAAACTGTCCATTTTGCAGCCATTTTTATCTATTTTAAAAATTTGGAAATAATTTCTAATATGGCTCACCAAAAATCAGCAACCTCTTGCCATTTTGGCAGCCCCGGCCACTTCTGCCCAGTATAATTACATCCCTGGATTTATTCTCATATTAATAATCACAAGCTCTTGGCTGACTGTGCTAAGTACATTCGATATTATCATTATCTTTGTATAACTTTTAAATGACTTTTATAATTGTTTGATGGTTTTGAAGACTTTACCTGCATTGAATGAATGATATTCACACTGTTTTTAAATGCATTCCTGTTTTTTTTTAGAAATTGTGAACATACCATTACGACTGGAGGTAGGAAGACATCTCAGTGCAAAGAACAAAGTCCTGGTTACTTTTCAACTTCTACCTCAATTGAGAAATGGGATAGTCCCTTGTAATGTTGTACAACCAACATATGTATACCTGTGTTTGTGTGAGTGCTGTGGTTGTGAAGTTGTTTACTTCTATTCACACAGACACAATAATCAACAGTCTCTTCATGATGATCACACACAGTTCATATCCAAAGCAAGATCTAATGAATATGCATTACAACAATTTGAATATTCACCTACTGCTTATGAATAATTAATGAACATGCAAATAATATAGTCCATTTAAAAGTCCTGATGTGGAATAACTTGAGCAGTAGGATTTAAATATTCAAAGCTTTTGTATGTAATTTGCATATGCAACAGTTCAGCATGGAAAATATCAGCAGATGCCTACTTGGTAGATCTCCATAGTAACAAATATAAACAAATAGTTCATGAACATTTTCCAACAATTAACATCAACGTCCTTCACTTTCTCTACCATCCCTTTTTTTAACCACCACAAAAGAACATCGTCGATCCCGCATGATGAATGGTGTGCTTGTCAAACAGCGCCACCTCCCTATGTGTTGTGAAACATTTGCTACCTGTAGTCCAAGCATTGGCTATTATAAAACTTGGCTAGATATTGCCAGAAGATAGGGAGTCCTGATTCAATGCGTTAAATGCACACAGCAAAGGGGAAGAAAGTCCTGTAATCAAGAGGATAAAGTCCGGGTTTTCCATAATGGGTCCGGTTATTGGTGCTTTATGCTGGAAACAGAGGAACCTCAACCAGCACGTATTACCATTGAAGATTGTGATTGGCTGAGGAGGGGTGATGAAATACATAATTAATATTATTATTATTAAATAGTTTTACTTTTTAATGAATGCAGAAATGGATACAACAAACCTATTTTAAAGATTATTTATGTCCATCAATAAATAAATTAATAAGATTATTTAGATTTGAAAAAAAAAATTAAATTATATAAATAATTGCTAAAATTTGTATAACTAAAACTGTTATTTATATAATTATTTTATGTTTATTTTGGTAAGTTAAGAACAAAAAACTTACATCAAAACAAAACATTTCTACTTGTTATTTCAATAAACTGGTCATTATTAATGATTATGAGGTGTTAGAAAGAAAAAATCATATCAACCTAAAATAATAATCGAATGCAACTATAGAATAGGGAGCTGATAGGAAATAATTATTACTATTAAGATTTTGTATCCATTTCTAGCATCAAACAATCTAATTAAAGAATCCCACAAGGCACCCAAAAGACCCTATACTTACCACATCAAAATATATGAGATATTTAGAATTGGGAATTGGAAAGACCTGACTAAATGCAATATTACAACTGTATAACTCGCACAAAAAAAATCGCTATAATTACTGAATTCCTGTAAATTAGTTGATTCAATAAGGCTAGCTACAAATACACCCAGTACGTATCAAACTGCGCAGGCTTATCAACACAGTTACAAAAACACCTGACAAGTAGTATAACGCCCAGGCTAATTCATAAAGTTCATACAAGTAGCCTAACCTCATTGAATCGCGTGGTATACGTCCGCTGCTACGAGTTCCTTGGTCACGGCGACGTCTCCGTGCATCGCGTAAAATTTCCACAATGTCAATATGTGGATCCATTGGAAATAAACGGCACAACTCTTCACCAACATGAGGGTCAATCTCCTATTGAAAAAAAAAGAAATTATCTTGATTTGAATTAATAACTCTTAGGGTATTCCTTTACAACAAGGACAAATCCATAAACCGTGAAATTTCATAAAGTACTTAGTATCCATTTGGAAAAATTTATAGACGGCATCCAATTGAATTGGAGTTATTTACCCAAATGGAATGGTTGCCATTAGAGGCAACATTACATAGCACTTTACCAGCTAATTTAATTTTATAATTCCTGGTATGGATGACTTTTAGGCCGTGTTTCTGAAAGATTTTCAGATTATTTAATAAAATATCATCTAATCAAATCAATTTTAAAGAAAGCAACTGCGAAAACTCAATGCAGACCATAATGCATTGTGAGTCCACTAACTTCTGGTGATTTTTTTTTTGTGATGTCCCTTTTTCCCACGTGCGACACCCTGGGGGTACCGCGGTGATAATTATCGGAATAGAATCGGATAATTATCGGATAATTTTATTTCGTCAAAATAGGTTAAACACCCATTTCTGCAGCACTTTTATCGGATAATTTTTATCGCGATTATTTACTGGCTAAGTTTTTCCTGAAGAAACATGGCCTCATTTCATTAGTTATAGATAAGTGGCACTGATCTTTACACATTGCTCACCTGGCCATCTCTTCCAATCTTTACAGGCTTCATGTCATTCCAAGGGTTGTACAAATGTTGAGTCTTGGTAAATGATACTTCTTGTCTTAAAATACAATAAAATACAATACAATTACAAATTGTCATAATACAGCAATATTCTGATATCTTGTTACAGTTTACTCCACATGTATCAGCCGTAATACATTTGCTAATGCAAATAGCAAAAAGTAGAATGTGTTTAGTTAGAAGTTATTATTAAGTACTGTAAGTACTTTAATGTCTGTAGTAAATAACGAGGGTATAAAATTAAATGAAGTTATGGTCAACTAAAGATTAAAATGAAAAAAAAATAGGTTTGCAATAATAATTTTCATGTTTCATGAACAACAAAAGCAAGTATATTAAAAAGTACTGTAAAAATTAAAATACTTGGCCATTACTTCATTAAGGTACAGTCTGCAAAACAAAATAGTTAGGTTCTCATGCATTTAAATACACAGCATTATGCTAGGATTTAATATTTTCAGCATTAATCATGTCAACATCACCTCTGTGAACAAAGTTGGTGAGGTTGTTTTCAGTGGTGTTGGTGGGTGTGTTTGTGTATGTTTGTGTCTTCGTAGCATCTTAAAAAGTACTGGACAGATTTTCAGGAAAGTTTGAAATGGCTCAAGGAACAATTGATTACATATTGATAAAGATCCGAGGTCATATGTGCTTGTGCAGGACTACGATCTGTAATGGGGCTTTTTTCATAGAAGAAAGTAATTGGCCAGATCTCTGTCACTTTATTTTTTATTTCTAGATATTGTATATTTGTATAAGAACAAATCTGCACTGTAACTTGGTGGTTAACACTACTACCTTCCATCCAAAATCCGCAAAAAAGGAGTGTGTACAGAATTTGCAAATTTTAAAAAGGTACATTCGCAATAATTTGGTTGCTTGGCGGAGGTTTGCGCTCCAAATGCTTCTAGTTAATTATGTCATCATTTCTGATTATGAGATACAGTTGAACCTCCCGTAAGCGGACACCCTCGGGTCCAGAAAAAGTGTCTGCTTACGGGAGATGTCCGCTTACGAGAATTCCAGCCGATAGAGGGCCAAAGTTGTAAAATTATGTATATGTCCGTATGTCTCACATTTCACGGAATTCTCAACAGAAATGCTCTTTTAATTTCTAGACACCGCATTCAATATTTTATTACATATGGTTTATCATTTCTTAAAGATTGGTTCAGTAATTGATACTCAGCCATGACGATTTTGTACAAAAATTTGTATTTGTTTTACAGAAAAATCACTAAATTTTCCGGGATGTCCGCTTATGGGAAGTAAATTAACATACAAAAAATCTAAATTTGAAAACAAAAAGTGTCCGCGTCCGCTTACGAGAGGTACCAATTGCATTGATTAGATAGGAAGAACAAACGGGTCTTTGAATTAGTGTCTGTTATGGGAGGTGTCTGCTTACGGGAGGTGTCCGCACAGGGAGGTTCAACTGTACTTAATTTTAAAATACTGAACCTAAAACAAGATGATGTATTTCAATACTTGAGAGTATGAAACATATTTTTTGGTCTTCCGAAATGAAAACTGTGCATTAAGGTTTAATATGAAATTAAAAAATGAGTCAAATACCTTGTGATCCAGTCAAGCCGAAATGTGCCTCCAAGAGCAGCTCTGCTTAGTCCTGTAGGCAGTACCCAATTCACAATGGGACCATCGCGTACAGGAGGCGTCCTCATGCGTGCATAACCCTGGAATTTACCACTCTCCTTCACAGAGAATATCAACACAACGTGACGACAGGACATGAAAGCATCGCCAAGTTTATTTTCATTGATGGGAGGTGTTGCCCACACACCCTAAGGAAACAAGAGTTTGATTTTGTTGAAAGTAAAGCTTCTCTGAGACAAGAAGGTTAATAGGACAGGAGCTTATCCATTGTTTCATTAGGTGAAGCACAGATAGAGTAAGATATCCTGCCACACAACCAAGGGCCTAGCCATCGACAGGCTATGTAGGCCTAGGCAATGCATAGGCTAGGCCTACGAAGGCTAGGTTCTAGCCCAAGCTTAGGTAGGATCATCAACTTTGTTCAGATGTGTCAGCCAACTTTATTCGGTATTTAAAACTAAGATGGACTGCTTTAAGATTGGGTTATAGTTGAAATTAAGAGTCCAACAGTCCTGTGAAAACAGCTATAACCGTCGGTACAAGCACCTCTGATTGAAGCTGTCATAGCACCTGGGGCCTATAATTTCAACTATAACTCATCTAGCAGTCCATATTACTTTATTAAACCTGAACATATTACCACTGTTATAAAACTTTGCTGCATCAAAAAAAAAACAACTCAAGCTAATCAGGAGGGCAGAATTTTGCAGGGTCTATTACACAAACTATGTTTAAAATAAACTATGCCTATATATTTGTCTTTAAACCAAATAGTTTTGAAGATAGGCTCACGTCGACACTCAACTCAACTGGACAACATGTATTCAAAAGTAAAAGAGTGTACTGAGAGGAACTGAAAACAACTGTTGGAAACGGGAAGATATAAGCGGTATCTACGTCTACTTTCTCTTAGGACGACATAAGCGGTATCTACGTCTACTTTCTCTTAATAGTGGTGAAATGAGTATTCAAGAACTAGTTCCTCTTTGACCGTGTTTCCGCAAGAATTTCGGATTATCCGATAAAATACCATCCACTCAAAACAATTAAAAAAATACAACTGCGCAAACTCAGTGTAGACCATAATGCATTATGAGTCCACTAACTTCCGGTG
>JAOTQE010007913.1:0-22796 GCA_025631205.1 Nesometra sesokonis
TCCAAAAAAATCGTACTCTATCAAGATCGTGTAGAGATTCAGTACGATGCAATACGATAAGTTACGACTGACCACGAAAAATTGTACGAAGCTATTGCGATTGATCAATTTTTAAAAATCGTGCTCTGTCGTAGCAAAAATCGTGAATGTACATGTATTAACTGTATACCTGCCAAGTCTCACACATTATGCGTGAGTCTCACGCATTGGAACCTATTTTTAACGTCTCACACATGAATAATTTTTCTCACGCATTAGCAGAATTCTCATTCATAAACAGTCGTTTCAATACACTTTCTCACGCAAGAGGCAATATAGAGCAAAATGCGGTAAAACGGCCCCCAAAACAACGTTAATCTGGTCAAAACCAGCCGAAAAACGGCAGGATGTCCTCTTTTTTTTGCTTGTCAGATGGAAATGTGACCAAATGTGGCCGAAGTTTCTCTCACGCATTGGAGTCAAAAAAAGTTGGCAGGTATATAACTGTGGTGGGCTTTTTGGTGGTGGTGGGTGCATCATCATCATCATCATCATCATCATCATCATCGTCATCATCATCATCATCTTCATCGTCATCATCACATCATCACCATCATCGTCATCGTCATCATCATCATCATCATCATCATCATCATCATCATTACCATTATTATTATTATTATTATTATTATTATTATTATTATTATTATTATTGTTATTATTATTATTATTATTAGTATTATTATTAGTAGTATTATTATTAGTAGTATTATTATTAACTGTATAGGCATAAACTTACCCTCACGCGTTTGTTTTAAGGTTTTATGAACCGATACAACTCGATTATTTTTTAGTATGCGATACGTCTACAGATATAATGCGTTTTTAAAAATCAATAATTGGTTGAAAAATGAAAATCAAAACTTTTGGGTGGGGATTTTTTTTTATAGGTGAGGAGGATATGGAAAACTACCGTATTTTTTTCTAGACTAAATTTATATGTTAAAACATAAACAGCAGCTGGTAAAAATAACTCGTTTTATAGAAGTTCCACAAAGTCAATCCATAAAATCTTAATCCATTTTTCCAGAATAGACAACTGACATACAGAAGCCTATGTATATTGATATGACAAATCAGTTTAACCCAACATTAAACAATATTAACGATTGTGAAAACACAGGCAGTGTTGTCACTACGTGGAAACTTCTCAACGATTGTTTGTATATTCAACAAATATTGCTTAGCGTTTGATGCCTGTATTAGTAAATTGACATTAGTATGCTTTTATATTCAATGAATTGCCCTCAATGCCCTGGTTTGGTATGATTGACGTTACGACTTATTCATTTAAAAACATAAGGAGTCCATTGAGAGTAAACCCAAGCAGAAAGTCAACTAAAAGAAAATATCGAATAACAGAATAAAAAAGAGTGCAAACAATATTATGATTTTAGAAATTCACTAATGAAATAATCACAAAAAAATTAAACATTATTACATAATGTTATGCTACTTTTAATATTTAAAGATGTGAGGATCAGTCGTACTTATAATTGGCAAATTAGTGGTCGCTATATTTAGATTGGTTTCAGCACCCGCGTATAAAGTGCTAAGTTTATAAGTTATTGAACTTTTGGTCTTTTTTTCTCTGTCGTGATTGTTTCGTTTTCTGAATGTGGTTTGTGTTGTACTACAAAGCATGTCATCTCCGATCAAGAGGCATATAGGATAAAGACATATTTACCGGCGAACGATAATGCCCCACGGGGTTGACATAACAATCCCCGCCTTGCTATAATTTGATATATCTTCGGTAAACTTACAGTAAAGAGTACACAATCACTTGTTAAGATAGGCACAATAAAGAAAACACGGTAACGGATCAAAATGACTTGACTTCTAAGCCTTGCCCATAGGCCTCGTGTTCAGTATATTCACCGCAAGAAGTTAATTGGCATACTTATAAACGTTTCCCAACTTTTGCTTTTTTTATTTCAATTACAATAATAGCATATTGTTTGAATTCCGGCCTGGGATTAACCCCTTAATTCAAGTAATAACACTTTATGAGATATTATTGAAAGGGAGAATAAAAATCATGGAATTGGCGGGATTAATGAAGTCGTGAAGTGGGACTTGATCTTGGGTTCATTGTGGTATATTGGATAAGCGTAATTCAAGATTCGATTTAAGTAGCTTTGGATATTGTTATCAAATCCGATGAAGTGAGAAGTAATATTGCAGTTGAAGCGATATCCTTCAGATGTGCTTTGGAAGAGTCAACTTCAGATTATGATTGGACTGTTCCTCTTGCAATTTTTTTGTCTAAGTAGTTCATTTCCAAGTAAGCCTCTTCTAAACAATTTTGTTATTATCGTTGACATAATGCATAGTGACTCTTTAGGTGATGTCATCTAGATTATTGTAGAAAATCATGGAAAGACCTCGATGTTGTTGAATAATTTCACATTTGAATAGAACACCTTAAATATCTGTCACAGTTGGTCAGTGTTTTACGACGATCATCAACAATTCATAGGTAGAAAATTTGATACATTTTTTAACACATTTAGGAACTTTAAAAGATTGAAGTGTGACGGATCCGTTTTCGTTTTCGTATTTCGTAAGTTTGGAAAACCTCACTGTTAAATCAATGCGTGTGAACCTCTCTTTCGCATGGGCTTATTTGGCAATAGTAATTAAACCAAGAACGTGTACCTCCCTGGTCAATCTCTAGTCATTGTGATATTGACAATTACATACTGATGTTTAAATTAACGACAAACCTAACACCACTAAAACTTCATCATCCAACTGGTGGCGCAAATGATTAAACACTTAAAATATAATGTACAGACTTGGGGCAAGTCTAGATTTATACCAGAATACTTGTTCCACCTCCACCATTATTTGCGCTAGTGGTTGATGTATTTTACAGATTTGTACATTTGAAGGTGTCGTGTTTACAAATCTGGCTGTGTGCATAGATGATTAGCCAGGGGAGGATTTAAGGGCAGGGAGAGGGACTAGAGGCCGGGCCGGGCCCCCTTTCGGAAAGTAAAATATATCAATTTTATTAACAATGTCTATAAACGAAAATATTCAGCAAGAATTGATCCCTTAAGACGCTCCTGAGGCCATTTCCGGACATCTAAAACCAAAATTTCACAGGGGAGAAAACACGGACCCCCTAAAACATTGACTCTCTACCACCCCACTCCTTCCGTTCCCTCCTTTTTCAAAATTCTGCATCCGTCCCTGATAGCCATTCAACTCGCACGGGACATCAACTCTCCACTATGTCAACTTTCTTGCACCTGATGATGCAGTGACACAGGACAAACAAGGCTAATTCTTGTAGTTTAAACTCTTTCGTAATATTTAGTTTATTCATACTTAGATAATCTTTGGTGCTTAGGACAGCAATATTGTCTGCCATGTCTATAATACATATCTTAGGAAAATATAGGCATAAACTGCATAAAATCTTAATATATATTTGCTGGAAAATCTCATTGATCCAGGCCTGATTGTACTTCTTGAAATACACAAAAAAATTATTCTTAATTAGGTTGTTCTCATTGTTAGGCTTCTAGTGAGGTTTCGCAACTTCACGGAATACGAAAACGAAAACGGATACGGCATAGATTCTTGTAACGTTTGAATAGAACACCTTGAATATCTGTCAGAGTTGGTCAATATTTTACGACGATCATTAACAATTTGTAAGTAGAAAATTTGATTTATTTTTAACACGTTTAACTTTCGTTATCGTAATTCGTAAATTTGCGAAACCTCACTATTCGCTTGAAAATAGTGACGATTTTGTAAAGGAAACTAGCTTCTAAATGAATGAGAATATTCAAGAAAATTTACACCAGACCTGCTGGTAATATTTAAAAATAAAAATAGAAATGTATCCCATTCTCACCCATTACCCCTTTCCGTATCCCGCGCCACAACCCTTCTATACCAACAAAAAACAATAGTTTTTTTAGCATTTGACGACATCCTACTGATTACTAAATATAGATTTATTAAGGGTTTTCCTTTGTTATGCAACTAACAAAACAAAAATTAAAAAAAAAAATGATTTAATAGTTGTTGAATGTAACATTAAGATAGTATGGTAAAGCTATGCACATGTATACAATACATAATAGGGCAGTGTTGATTTTGTTTTAGTTTTATTAATTTTTATATAAAAATGTAATTCTTATGTACAAAACATACTACATCAGCTTTCGAACTTGAAGTTGTTGAAAGTTTATAATATACCAGAACACTATGTATTGTTACAGTATTATAAACAATATATCAATGAATGTAAATTTGGTTACCTTATAAAATTCAAATTCACTAGACCACAATTACGAGTTAAAACGTAGCACCTACTAGACCTATATAGCTAAACTAGTAAGTTCACACCTAATATGTTGGTCACTCTTTTCAAGGCACGTTTGTTCTAAGACCACAAATATATTTTAAACAAGGAAATATAACATACGGTATTTGGTTTGCTGTACTTGTTAATAGAATGTGTTACAACACAGACTATTTGCTTTCTTTGGTCCATTTATAATCTTATATAGAAAATATAACTACATAATACTAAGAAAAATATTCTCATTAATAATACATTGTACTTTGTGATTGAAGATACGCCAATAAAAGTTACTTCTCCAACCTGTTCTGGTGTCAAAAAATCATTTCAATACTTTGTCTACAACTTAATAAGTCATTAGCTCAATAAAGGTTTTGCTGTGTAAATATTATAAATATATCTTACAAAATGAATAAAGTGCTTTCTAGCAATATCTTAAAACAGTTACACGTCGATTTATTTAGGCAACGTTGCCATTTTGTTTTTGGTATAGTTTCTGCACTCTATGAATGTGTTTAAACAATTCAACATTTCCGTATGACACTGCCTTCATCTTCAAGGTTTACAACAATTGTATATATCTGCCATTTTTTAAGACGTTTCCTCAGACGTCTCGTGACCTGTAAACGTCACAAAGAAGCTTTTCAATCGGAATACTTCCGATGGTTTTTCTAAAAAAGAGTTCTTCAATTGTGCTAGGCCTGACAGCCTTTAGCGATGGCAGGATTAGCAGAAGTTTGCCGAAACGAAACGGTTGTGTAGGGTAGACAGCAGAAATATATTTACTTAGGGTCATCTGGGCTTGATCTTGGAGACCAGCTACCGATGGTACATCCTGTAATGCCGATAAGTCTGGAAAAAATAATGCCAAGAATTTAAAAATATAACTAATACTCTGCTAACATAAATACCAGATATATTGCATTTTGCCAGAAGGTTACTGAAGTTTACTTTTTGTAAAACTTAACCAAGACGACGTTTCTCTTTAGTTGATTTTCTCCTAACTGTTTTCTCGTATTTACATATAGTAAACATTTTCCGATTAGGTTTAAAATTAATTAAACAAAATACAAAAGCCTAAATGTATTTAGCTTATAAGGCTAAGTATTGAAATACACGCCATGTTGGGATTCAGTAATTAATTACGTAATCCTTGATGGTGATGGCATGATTAAGTAGAAATATTGAAATATTCCAGCACGATGGGCGTGTATTTCAATAATTGGAGATTATTATACTTTTTATGTGAAGTTATTTAATTTATTATTATATTATTTTGAAGTATTTACCTGATTTAAAGAGGACAATGCCTTTTAAGCAGGCGTATTCCGTGGCATCTACTTGCAACTGTCGAAGTTTTTCAATGAGCTCCTGAAGCACGTGTAACTCGCTCATGACTGCAGCAACCTTAGCTGGTGGAGTATTCTCAGAATGAAGACCTAAAAAATACAAGAAATATACTAGCATTAGAGGCACTCAGAAAATAACATTCTCAACCGATGTTGGAAGACATTTTTGTTGGAGTTGCAATCGACCATTGGAATAGCACGCAGGGCCTGATATTGCTTCATCTCTGGCATCATCTAAGATTAACCTTTTCCAGAAATAAAGGATCACGCTATTAGGTATTTTTCAAGTGTTTTGGCCGTGGATATTAATAAATCACTTGAGTATTACTATTTTTATCTGAGTTTTATGAGTGATTCAAGTTTATCTTTAGTAAATGCTCTAACAACAAGAGGTTTTCAGTAATATGGGGTTTCATCATAATTATCTTCTAGTGGTCAGTTAAAGAGTCTATTTATACACTATATAGTTTAGTTTGATTTTAATCTAGGTTTTATGTAACTATTTAGTTGTAATTAATAATTATTAGTAATTACCGTTAGGCTATCATTATGTTTGTATGTAATGTTATAATTACCAATAATATTAAATGGTTGTACATGATCAACGATTAACAATAACTATATATAATGGTTGGTGTTAAGATGGACAGAGAAAGAGTGAAAATGGAAACAGGCTAAAAGAGGAGATAACGAATGGAGAGGGCGATGGAGATCAGAAAGAAATGGGTGGACTGTGTCTCAGACACGATGGATGATTGGTAGAAGCAGTAACAGATCGCACTAGATCGAAGAGGATAACAAAAGTTGGAAGACGTACCAGCAGCAGCCATGAGAGGTCCACTATCCAGCGTCATTTGCCATTGCGCAGCACCCAAGATAAATAACTCTCTCCAGCCTTCTTCTAGGAGGTTTAGCTGATCGTTCTGTGGTAGTGATACAAATGGAGGTACATTCTTTGTCCATTGAATGCTCATGAACAAGAGTCTAGCGGCTGTTTCACAGATGTTCTCGACGCTGGTCAACGGAGGTCTCATCATATCTATTGGGTAGTGATGCTGTTGAAGAGAAACGTGAAATGTTACTTAAATAATTAAGGTTAGTAATAGTAAAGGGAGGATGTATCAAGTCCCTATTCATATTTCAGAGACACAACTAATCACAAGTTAAGATCTTTTCTGATTTAAATCTCAGTCTTATCGCATTTTCTTCAACAAAACACAAAAGTCGTTCTTTCACTTATGGTATTTCAGTGTTAGAATAGAGTGTTTCTTTTACTTATGAATCTAACACGCATTAAAGTACTTTATAACATTTATTGAAGAAAAATGAAAGGTGATTAGTGACATAGACCTAACGGCACGGTACTGACACAAAATGTTATATTGTTGTGAAGGCAATCCAACCATAAATTAGAGATACGAAAGGCATTGTTATGGAGCTGTGGAAAGGGGCTAAAATAGTATTTTTTATCCCTTATGTGTGATTTCTTGTTCATTATATTTTTACCTTAGGCGTTGGTTGACAGATAACGATGGGTGTGACTGGAGGATAATCAACAGCGACGGCAATACCTCTGTAAGCCTCTTCTCCCATCATTGTACCCAGGTATGGTGATGTCTGTCCATAAACCTGTGGATTCTCCCCGGCTGCTGCCTCTTTCAAGTACAATGCCATCTGCTTTCTAATTGTAGAGTTTCTTGGACCTCTTTCGTGTTGGACAGCTGAAAAAAAGATACAATATTTTAGAAAACTGTACCTAATTCAAATTTGTTAATTCAAGTCATGTAATTAGTGTAAACGTGTTGTTGAAAGGCCATCATTACAATAACCCATGTATCGTATGACTTCAAAACATAATAATAGGTAATTTGTATTTTTGTAGGCCTATATTTAGAATGAAGCTCCGTCTTAGAGAAATATTTATTCTTAATTTTTAAAGAATCAATATTTCAAAGGTTAAAGATTGTATATTAGACAAATTAAATGCATCGCAGTAGAAATTAGTTTATAGGATTCGAATGGTTTGAAGTGTTTTTCCTTTTTATTTAGGAACGTGACTTATTTTTTATACTACTTTATTATATTACTTATCATATGTTATTATTTACTTTAAATTTAGAAAAGAATTCATATTTAAAGGACCAAAAATAAACAAATAAATAATTTAGAAGGATTCAAATGGATTGAAAAATTGTCTGGAGATTTTAATGAACTAGTATTTTGCATTGAATTTGAGGAACTGAGGGACAAAGTTTTACGTAGTATTCTATGGAAGCCACACACAAAACCGTTAGTTTTAAAGTTCTAAAAAAATGAAAACTTGCATAAATGTGAAGTTACTTTAACTAAACAAAGTCACATAGAAAGCATGTTTAATAATAATGACAATGCACCCTGATAATGATCTAAATAATTACGAAATATTAAATCCCAACACAACACAATAGCGTACTCTATTATTTGGAAAGAATGTTTTTCTAAAAATATTTACTTCGTCTAAATTTTAGCTATGGTATGCAAACCCAAACTTCACCCACTACATAAAACAGGTCGGTAAATATATTGTACACTTAAACAGACATTCATTGTTTTTTTTATCAGACGTAAATCAATCCACAAATGGTAGCATTGTTGTCATTTATCAAAACTGCGTTTCGCATTGTGTTCTTTTGACAGTTGTATTTACGGGGTGTGTTTACCGGTCCTCCCAACGGACTGTTACCCCCTTTAGTTCACTTGAATTTGTATAACTTTCAAACGTTTAGCTTTTCAAGTCGCATCACTTGCTAAATCCTCGCGGCAATAGACCCGGAATACCCGTCAATCACTGGATGACTGACATTCTATTTCAGTGAAATATTTTATTTTGGTACAAATCGCTTTGAATGCCAAATCAGAACGATGTATGTTAAACAGATTGAAACGCAAAATTGGCCATGGTACACGCATTCACGACTAGGTACGCGTTTCGCTTTTGTGATATTAAAAACCCCAAAGTTAATTTTACTTTTGATACAATATGTATAACAATGAAATAAATTGCATGGAAGACATGATAACTAATATACTGTATATCAAATTGCGTATGAGCTTGCTAATGTATGATTTTATCTTCGATGGGAGCTGTAGATGAACTTAATCGATTCATAATACATTAATAGGCCTACTGTACATCGTTTCCAAAGTTTTCTCCTAATCTGAGCTATCACGTTTTACACCATATAAAATGTTTGGTTCATGATGATGAAAATATGAATGTCGAAATTTTTAATACTAACACGATGGCGTGTGTTTTACTATTTTGAATAAACGTAATATATTTCTCTGAGGTTTAACAGTGAACATTGCGGTAAGAGTTCGACTTCTATGTCAAATACCCTCCCTCCCCCACCCCGATTATCGCCGATCGGATTTTTAGCAGCTAATTTTCTCAAAACCTTGAATACACCCCTAATGCGTTTATTACAAGTAGGCCTATTACTTTTACTGTAACTCTGGAATGTTTTCAAGTAATCAAGTATTAGCAATCAATCGGGTTTACAATAACTTGAAATACATTTGTTATCTCATTTCTTCTATCATTCTTTAAAAACATCATACATTCAACCTGTAAGTTACTATCACTATCCACAATAAACATTTTTCACTGACTTATTGATGTGTAAAAAAGAGTTTTTATGCTTATTGATTTATACCTGGTGAAAATTATGTGGTAGTCCATAGATGATTTGGAGGTGTTAAGACACAATCTATTTGGCAAGTAGTTCATGGATAATACAATGACGAGCTGTTGCTTGTGGTCAGCTTTGTATCAATATATATTAACATACTGTAAGCAACCAATAAACCCCGGTAAGCTTTATTTTTTCAGGATCGAAGTGCAAATAATATTATTATTCAAACTGCATTAGCGAGATATATCTTCAGTAATAAGCCTGTAGCGACCACTTAATAACCTCCTCTCCCCTTTAGCAGTCAAAAAACATTGTTTCTTTAGAGTAGTATCCGCCCAGTACTTAACACCAATCTCTGCTAAGTAAATGGGCTAAGTTAAAGTCAGTTGCTTAGGAATTCAAGACGAGCTATGATGACTTGGTCCCCAGGCCTTTTGATGCCTTTTGTTGGTATTGACTGTCTGTTTGCCCAGGTGCAATGCTACTGTCTGAAACATTTCTACCGCCGTTAGGCTTAACAACGCAAAGACCTTATACACCATATAGTGATGTGTTGTGTCAATACTATAACTACTGTGTTTTGAAGAATATCGTTTGCCTCGGGCCTTAGCTTTTCTTTTCTTTCTTCGCTTAAAACTATCCTCAAATCATTCTTACATCATCTTTTATAGATGCGTATTGAATCAAGATCCTTGTCCTTCAATTCGCTCATTTACATTCATAACCAATATTTCCATAAAGTGACCATGAAGGTCTAGTTTTAAGTTGTATAACTAATCTAATTATTTTGATACTTATTCGTATCCAATACAAGGACATTTAGTATATATATTAAAGATCCTTTACTAATATTATTATTTACTCTTCATTAGGTGTATGTACTGAATAATGCTTCCTTGATTGTGAAACCAAATAAGACATCTATATTTACATTAGTCGAGGCTTTCTATAAAAAATGGATGTCGTTTCGACTAAAAGTTGCGTTTTCTGTTTAAGTACAGAAAATCCCTGCTAAAACTTAGGTTTAATATTTGTTTTTAAACTTCAAACTCATATTTTGTCGGTGTTTCAATACTTGAATAACTGACTTTGCAATTTCAATTCAGCAAATAAACACGGATTTTATAATGAAATCACTCTGTACTAAACCAAAAAAAAAAAATAGTAAAAAAAACTAAGAACAGCTAAGCTTCATTTGTATTTTTCTCCAATACAGTAGATTGAGAAGATTTAAAATATAAGGCGTAGATCTCATACTGTAAGTGGCGAGTAACCCGCTGTTGGATATGACACGAAAAATGTTTGATTTTTGTAAGCTAGAGCAGCTATTAAATACGTTTTCAAAAGCAGAAGCTGACTTTACTTGTCTTAATAATTTTAAGCAGTTTTTATCCTTAAAGCAATAAAATATTATAGATAATATTTGCCAGTACCTTATTAGTAATATTAATTGTCCAAAGGTTAACCAACAAGTGTGATCGCGTATCTAGGTGGTCAGGTGTATTCTTTGGCGATTTAATGGATAATCCTCATCTTCAATGTATATGGTAATTTACACGTACAAGTTAATCATATCCGATTTGGACGTTTAGTCGAATGTTACAGCTACTCGTAATAAGCCTATACTTAGTTTTAGCCAGAGGGAACGTTGTCTTTACAAAGTGGTATCTTTTAGTTGTGTTTGTTCACGACTTGTCGAGAGTTTAGATTGGGGTTGTTTGGAGGCATCCGTGTCCCAATCAATGACAGTGGTGACAATGTCTATGAAAGGATGCTCGATGATCCTAGTGTTTAACGTTGCCATTGATGTTTACTTTTCCCACCTCGTGCAGTTTAGAACAAATGTAAGTCAATTCAGAAAATTCGGAGGCTATTTCTCAGACCTTGCTATTGTGTATGGCCACCAGTGTTGTAAACAACAATTTAGAGGATTAAACTCATCAATTAGGAAATAATAGAATAGGCCTATAATATAAATGAAATGTAATAAGGTAAGGTAATATAATGTAAGGGAAGGTAGGTTAAGGTAATGTAATTGTAAGGTAAGGTAAGTGTAAGGTAAGGTAAGATAAGGTAAGGTAAGGTAAGATAAGGTACGGTAAGGTAAGATAAGGTAAGGTAATGTGAGGTTTGGTAAGATAAGGTAAGGTAAGGTAAGGTTAAGTAAGTAAGGTAAGGTAGGGTAAGGTAAGGTAAGGTATTAAGGTAAGTTAAGATACGGTAAGGTAAGTTTAAGTAAGGTATGATAATGTAAGGTAAGATACGGTAAGGTGAGGTACGGTATGGTAAGATACGGTAAGGTAGGGTTAAGTAAGGTAAGGTACGGTAAGGTAAGGTAAGATAGGGTAAGGTAAGGTACGGTAAGGTAAGGTAAGATAGGGTAAGGTAAGGTACGGTAAGGTAAGGTGAAGTAAGGTAAGGTAAGGTACGGTAAGGTAAGGTACGGTAAGGTAAGGTTAAGTAAGGTACGGTAATGTAAGGTATGTTAAGGAAAGGTAAGGTTAAGTAAGGTACGGTAATGTAAGGTATGTTAAGGTAAGGTAAGGTTAAGTAATATACGGTATGGTCCCAGTTTTATAGAGGTCCCTGCTGCTAAGAGGTTCATTATGTAGATTGGCAAAGGTTATGTAACTTATTTTTAAAATAATGTACAGTATATCGACTTCAACGTTTATGGACTCGATTCTCCAAAGTCCTGACCATCTCCTTTATCTCTTTCTTCAGATACCGTACACCACAAAGCGTTCACTACTCTCACCTCAACTGTCTATATTCCTTGCAAAACCCATCATTTCTATAAATCATTCCTTCTACTTTCTTTACGTCTTCTTTCATATTTTAATATTGGTAATTCAAACACTAATTAAATTCTGAATGCTCTATCTATGGTTCATGTTGGGTGTATTATGTAGTTTGTGCTTTATTTTAGTGTAGACATAGCGGAAAATAGCCCCCGATGGCTTGAGAAACAATTGATAAAGTTCAGCTATATTGAATTGGAATTCTAAAGTAAAGGACACACTCTTAACGTCCAATTGTTTTTAAATAATTCGGCCACTTGTGAAAAATACCGGTAATATAAATCAGTTTTGTTATAATGTCGTTTTTGTTGTTTGCTTTCTTGCTTAAAGAGTAATTCTATAAAGTCACTCATATAATTATTGTGTTTTAAAACGACAGTGAAACAACAATAACAGAAACTTTAAAGTACACAATTAGGCCAATAATTCAGAGCTCCCAAGGTGTAACCTAATGCTATTTCGGTGGTTCTAGGAGGACTTTGTTTGATGGAGCAATGTGAGAACTGACAATAGTTCACCAATTATGCTAAAAAAACAACCAGTAAGATTAGTGTTACTATTGGATATCTAAACGAAGACGCCACTGTTGCATTATCTTGAAAAACAACAGACAGAATGGAAGAGTGTCAATGATGCTGTGATTTGGCTATAGCGGAACAATACATGTCAATCACACACCAATCATCCTTATTCCACCATTGTATCAATCCGCACGTGTAGTAGAACCCTTTTTGTATAATCTAACTTTAGTTACGACTGTAAATTCAATAATATGCCTTCAAGATCTCTAGATATTCGCCACCTGCATACCCACTGCCTCCCACTGGGTGTAAATAAGATCTTTGATAGACCTCTGCTTCTCTGTATTTATCAGATTAGTTTTTCACTTATTGTACGATTTGTCATTACAACATTACAACGATTTGTCATTACAACATTTATTTATTATATTATTATATATTACTATATATAATAATATATTTGTTGTTTATGTCAAGTGGTTATACAAAAAAATGATTAATATGCGTGGTCAAAATGTTAAGCTTTTAGATATGAACCGAAACGCATCTGCGTCAAACCTGTTAACGACTTCATTAAATCGTTATGAAACGGCAATAAAAAGATGATAAACAGAAGAAAAACACATTGCTTGTATTTTCATTCTCGTTCAAATTAAATAAGTGAAATAAGGAGCCTCTTCTGTTCCGTCAATCACAACCCTTCTATTCAGACCTCTACGGAGGCCATGTGGCGACCGAACGCAGTGTTGCGACTCAATGCACAGAAGTGCAAAAGAGCAAACAACCACACCATCAAGCGTCGTTCGACTGTACGTGCCCAACGTAGCCAGGAAGGAGTGGTTATTTAAATTTTCAGGGATGTTTGGTAAAACTAAAGTATTAACAGAAGACCATATTTCAGACGTTAACATCATTCTTCAACGAATTATAGAACAATTATGAATAACTGAAGGAGACAGTCCAGATGTGATTATCAATGTATTGTCCTTTTAAATTGCGGTTTTAAACAATTAAAATGATTTTTAGCCGGGTAGGATCAAAGATGCCAGTATATCAATTATAAGTAGGCCTATAATGTGAACAAATTAAAAAAGAAAACTACTTGAAAAAATGAGCGATTTCAAACAGGATTTAGTGTAGAGTAAGGCGAGGTCTGTATATTTACACATTAGGCCTAATTGTTTCGATAACACTGACGGGTAGACCTATTAATTTTTGTAAGCGCTTGTAAGAAAACTTGTAAATTTTAGGGATTCTTAATTGAAAATAAGGGAAATTGAACTGGTTAAGAAAACTAAGACCGAACAAGGTTAGAGACTAATTTATGAAGAAAATGTGTTCGTTGATTGTTGGTTCAATATTGAAGAGGTGCTTATTTAAGTTAGGAGGAGCTCTTTCGGGCTGCTAATAATAATTTTAAAAAAACACATTTACACGGGCGCTTATAAAGATTAGAGCTTATGAAATTGGGCGCTTATTCGCGTGAGTACCCTTCGTTTGGTAGGTAAAATAGGTATACGTATTTAATTATTCTATTTAGCTATTAGTAATAAAAATTACAAATAAATAGGCCTACACTTACCATCCTTGTTCATCTGAACTTCTATGCATTTCTTAAGTCGACACGCTCTGCATTGGTTTCGGTGTGTTTTGTCGATTGGACACGGTCCAGACCCACGGTTTTTACAGACGTACGTACGATTGCGTCGGATGCTCCGCTTGAAGAAACCGCTACAACCGTCGCACGCGTACACGCCGTAGTGTTTACCGGAGCTACGATCCCCGCACACCTTGCACGGAATATCCAGAATCCGACCTAACATAAAAAGAAAATAGACTTAATAATATATTTAAATTTTGAAAATCAAAACGAACTCAAGGAATACGATAGTAAACTATTTTTTCATGAACTAAATTTTAAAATGTAAAATCGTATCATAACTTAATGTCACAGGAGCATTATTTCAAATAAAAATGGCTAAATGAATATAATATTGATATTATATTTAAATGAATTGGGATAATCCTATCAAAACGTAAGGCGGGCATACACCACGATCTACCGTAGTTTTGGTCAGTCAGTCATTTTGTACCAATTGAGTATTTATTGAATGTTATAACTGCTTGTATTACTTTGGTGTTTGTAAAGTAGGGGCGAATCCAGAACGGGGGAGGGGGTTGGAGGGGGGGCACCCGACCCGCCATTCATCCCCTTTTTGATCCGGCAGAACAGTTTTTTGCACGCACACTTTGGGCCTCTAAAAGTGCACCAGATAACATCTGTAGAGAAAAGTTTTTCCGGCCCTCGGGCTATGGATCCACGCATTGTCATCAGTTTCTCACAGTGTCCAACTTGTCATCGGGGCCCCTAGCTCCCCTGGATCCACTTCTGTGAAGTTGTATATAGTTTGTATTAAAGTTTTATACAAAAACGTGTCAATTTCGATCGAAAGCTCAATAAGTATTTAAAAATGAAACAGAATTTTATTGTCTAGGCCGTGAAATGTATACAGGTTAACAAATCGAGCAAAGTATCTTAGCGGCCCAAAGTAAACGATTTCCAATTAAAATTCAATAGGTATCCTATTGATAATAAAAAGTTAATGCTTTAAAACAGGCCTACACTTTCAACGTGGCTTTGAATCTACATTGATCGTTTCCACCATGAAAATGGTTTATAACAGGATGGTGACAAAAAGTCCTTTGGGCCTACAGTTTGTGATATTTTGTGTGAAAGTATGAGCTATTAAATAGGCCTGATCAATATTATCGACATGTCATATTATTTACATTGTTTATTTGTTTGTTTGCTTGATTGTGCTTGCTTGCTCGGTTGACTGCTTTCCTGCTTGCATACTCTGTTTGTTTGCTTGTCCTGTTTATTTGTTTGTTTGCTGCGGGTTTCTTGCTTGCTTGTATGTATGTTTGTTTGTTTGCTTTTTGTTTTCCTGTTTAATTGCTCCTGTTTTCTTACTTGCTTACTTGTTTGTTGTTTTCTTGTGTTTTCTTGGTTGGTTGCTTGTTTTTATGTGTTTTTTGTCTGTTTGTTTATTTGCTTGCCTGTTGTTGTCTTGGTTGCTGTTCATTTGTTGATTTGCTTAGGTACTTGTTTACATGTTTACTTTTGTTTGCTGGCTTGTTTGTTGGCTTGTCTGTTTGTTTCCTTGTTTCCTTTTTACTTGTTTGCTTGCTTGCTGCTTGTTTTCTTGTTCGCATGCATGCTTGCTTGTTTGTTCAAGCAGATTGAGCAAACCCTGGATACACCACCGACCAACATGGTCACATCAGGCTTTTACTGACATTTATAAGCAGATAAAATTATTTTACTATGTACTATTCAATATTGTTGCTTCTGTGATGGCGTGGAATTTGTAGGTTTACTCTCGGTCTATTGCAAGCTGGTATGTAAGTATTAATTCCCAGATTAAGCGGCCAAAACTTATCGATTTCCAATAGAATTAAATAAATATATCACTATAATGTTTAAATGCCTTGAACCTACACACTCAACGTGGCTTTAAAGGTGTCATTAGCATTATAGCATATTTGGCGTAGTTCCATACAACTTATTAGATTGAATAATTTGTAACACCTATTTTCAATGGTGCAAAAGTCGTTTACAATCCTGCTAAAATGCACACGTGAATTATGCGATAAAAATGAAATCCCAAACATTCTAAACATGCATTATAATAGTGTGCTATATGAATTGAATATTAGTTTAATTAGATTTAACGTGTGAATTAAATAAAATCAAATTAAGTCAATTTCACATAGATATATTGTAACAACTAGATTAATGGCTCATGGTAAAAACATTACTATACGATGCCTAATTTAAGATATTTATTTGAGTTTATTGAGTATTTGATTTATTGCGTTAAAATTTAGAATCCGAAAAAAAAGATTAAACGAATATGTTGATATTTAAAAAAAAAGCTTGCCGTGCATTTAACAAATATTAAATAATTTACGGTAATCTGGATCAGACCATTAGTTTTTGAGAAATTGGAGTGAAATTCACTCACGGTCTGAAGTGAATACTAAAAGAGTTACGGTATCACTATCGAGTTATCACCATAGAGTTAAATTCACTCCAAATACGTGGTAGGCCAATTAAAGAGTGATCACTATAGAGTGAAATGCACTCCAAACGAGTCGTATTCGCTATCGAGTGATCACTAGAATGAAATTCACTCTAAACGATGGATAGGCTATTGTTATCAAGTAATCCCATAGAGTGAAATTCACTCCAAACTAGTGGTATTCGCTATCGAGTGATCACTATAGAATTAAATTCACTCTAAACGATGGATAGGTTATATGTTATCAAGTAATCCCATAGAGTGAAATTCACTCCAAACTAGTGGTATTCGCTATCGAGTGATCACTATAGAATGAAATTCACTCTAAACGATTGATAGGCTATTGTTATCAAGTAACCCCATAAAGTGAAATACACTCAAAACCAGTGACTCTTGCATTAAGGGAGTATGCATAACACGTATGGTCTGAACAACTGTTTATCTTTTTTTCTAAGGATCACACTGTAGGTCCAATCCATAATTTCTCATGTAGCCCTATTTTATAATTTTCTACGTAATTTATTTTTAAGTATCGTGGCTGGCTTGAAAAGCCAACAACTGACTGAACAAAAATAATTCAAAACACTACACGGGACCTCAAGAGCCCAAAACTCCAAGGCTAACAATCTCAGGCCTAGCAAAGTGTTAGTTAAGCTTAGAGGAGTGGTGAAAAAGACACTAATTAAGACGATGATTTCGAATGGTTTACTAGGCTGAAAGAAGCAGGATTTCTGATCAGGTGTTCGAACATAGGGTCGAGTGAGAATAAGTGACTTTCTATGCGATTATTGCTGGGTACCTGCTGAGAGTTCGATAACTTTTGTATAGAAATAAACGGATTGCGAAACTCAGCCATCTTGAGTGATTGGGAAAAACAGATTTAAACGTCGAGAAAAACACAATTGCCTTATTATTACTGTAACAAAGAAAGTTGTCAAGATGGTACATATGGTCAATCCAGTAACGAAAATGTGTTCTAACGTCCATTGTAGAGAGACCATCTATTAAGATTCCACCATAGACCTAAAAATGTCAGATATATCGTAAATGACAATGAAAATTGTTCATAAGAAATAAAGTGATAATTTATCATTATCACTTAATTTTAACCGTATTAACTGTTTTGTAATTTTGATTATATAATCTGACACGGTAATTCCTGATGTAAGATTAAACAGCAGAAAAACATGAAAAAAATGAACACGTTGATACGCTAAATAGACAGGTTGAATTTTAACAATTAAATAATTATCGTGGGTAATTTTTTTACTTGATTTAAACACAGTTGACATTGAAATAACATTATTTTGATAGATTTGTGTACAAACGCTGTAAAAATCAATTATTAATTTTTCGGCGTTTTGTTCCATTTACGATATGTTTTTGCGCCAAAGGTCCACGACCTTACACACAAAAGCTACTCATTACAACACGCTGTTAAAATACTAAAAAGAACAACAAGTATCAAAAAGTTTGCGGGGAGATGAAGGGGTTTAAAAACGATTTTGTATTTAATCATGAAATTTGTACTGTCGGGATCGATCGTCTATTGACGGGTTTGGTGTTGATGTTACGTGTTGGCTTTTGAATGATTTGTACTAAAACCTATAGTAAAGCGGTCCTATACAGTAAATGTCATGGTCAGAGTATTGACCGATTGGTGTGAAAGTTGTCTGACCGATATGCAATATCATTACGAAGTCAGTCTGGAATGAAAGTCTGGAAACGTGTCTGTGAAAATGTGAAATAAATATTAAAGGCAGTCTGAAGTTGTAGGGGTTTGCACTAACAAGACCCGCATTTACGTCACCCCTCTAAATTTCTTGTGCGTCCTTAATCTAAATTAAGCAAACGATTGATTGATCAATTAAAACGTTTGGTAAAACTTTACACTGACTGACGGCTTGTCTACAGTAGTGTATTCAGGAATACCAGTTAGTTGGGATGGGGGGGACGGATTTTTTTTTTTGCTTTTCAAACAGAAACAGAAAAAATCGGTTCGCAAGTGAGGAAAAGTTGGTTCGGAGGGTTGCTGGCAAACCCCGTAGCTGGGGTTGGATCCGCCCTGGGAATTATTAGGGAAAATTGTTAAATAATCATCTACAAACTCTTACATCTCACCTCTTTCCCTTCCCCCGCTTACCACTACACCCCAACTTATGGATATGGCCCCTGAATGCTCACAATGTCCAATGCTTCGCGCGCTTTTTGTATTGCATGAATGAACCTAAACTAGCCGTAGACCTACTGATATACTGTACTTGTAGGCGTGATTGTAGATGCACTCATCAGATAAATACGTTATCATGGTGTAGTTGTAATATTTCAATTTCAACGCGTTTTGGAAGTTCACAAACACTACGTAAACACCCACTTCGAAAACTAAACATGACTTTGTTCGGCAATTTGAAGCTTAAATTTGAAATCAGTCTTCTGGTTCACCAAAAATTAGGTTCATCAACTATTCTTTATTCATAAAAGTCATAAGTGAAGGATTGTGGAGGTAACTTTATGTGCATTACGCTTGGATCGTAGGGCCGTAACATATATCTCAGATTTATCCACGGACCAAAGGGCGCGAATAAAACGCGCATGTCAAAATATGAGACGCATTTGCAGTTATTTCCATCAGTTGTTGACTTTATGAAATTAGGCGAAATACAGGAAGATGGGTTTCAGTGATCGCTATTGTTAAGACCGTGAGAACTAAGGCAGGGTTAATGAGCCTAGTGCAGAAACGTTTTAGCAATTCAGTACTTTTCACAGTGGTCTATTTATTATATATAAAGATCGTTATTATTATAATTATGATTTCATCTGACGCCCTTGCAATTAATCTAACAGTGAAGCGTTGAAATTCATTTGACTTATTATGACTTCGGCTGAAATTTCAGTTCGAGATTTTTTTTACATCTGAGAACGCAATTGTTTAACGTCTCAATAATTGGTGGTGTAAACAAGTTTTATCGTACATGTTTAACTATCCGTACCACTTAAACAAACATTTTCATTTTTAAAACTATATTTTTTGTAGTATGTATTATTTTGAAAACGCATTGTCGTTAATTTCCAATGTGTCCAATTACTTTATATTACGTGGTTGGAACTTTACCATTTAAAAATTATTTCAAATAACTTTTATATTGTGTTTATTAAAACTTTCGTTCAACCAAACAATTTGCTAACCTGTTAACAATTGATCTCAATAATGTAACTTATAATAATTGAAATATAATAAAAAAATCATAAATACATTATGTTTTTAAAAGCATAAATTAATGGCATAAAATAATAAATAATAAAAGAAACAATTTTCGATGATTCATCGATATTTGTTTCAGAAACAGTTTTTATTTTTTTAAGTTAATAAAAATAATGCAAAAACATTTAAGGGTAATTAATAACAATTGAAATATTTAAAATTAAAATTGAATAAATTAGGAATTATGAAAGCATAAAGTTTGACATAAGTCATTAGTATCGGCTAAAGCTCGGCTCAATAATTAATCATAAAGAGTCCAACGGCACACTGCGAGAGGCGCTAAACTAATTATTAGATTGTTGTTATTTTTATTGTAATTTTTTTGATGGGTTAAGACAAGTCCTTAACTTAAAAAAAATACTTTTTTTAAAATTATTTTCAATCTGGTAATAGATTATTGTTAAATTAAACAATTAAACAAACAAGAGAAATTAGAAATATGATTACCAAAACAATATAATTAGATTAATTATTTAAATCTGCGAAAATGTATCGTGTTGAGTATTCTTGTTGATTTCACTTCTTCTTTTATACAAAAATCAAAACACTAATTGTTAACAGTTTTCAATCTAATGCACAGCTAATAGTTATATTTATTAGAAAAGAAAAATTTGGGAATAATTGATAACAATGTTGACAAACGAAATATAAAAAATACATCAATCATAGTAGTCAATAAAATAGTAGTAATAGTAGTTTTAAAATGAATGCGTATTTAAACTGTAGGCCAATTTAAAAAAAATCCAGTTCTTTAATATTTATGTTTCGTGAATGTAAGAAACAAACGTTTTCCAATCGTTTCAAGTTTTAACTGACAATAATATTAATTTTATCCAGCTAAAATTATTATCTGTGTTAAATTCACTAACAAGTAACTTATAATTAAAATTTTGAAATTCCAATTAATGGAAAACATTTAAATGTAAATTATGTTATTATTTAAAACGGACAAAAACGATCTTGAAAATAACTTGATTACAGTATTTTGAAGAAATATGAAGGTTATGATCTTGAAACTAAAAAAGTATATAAAATATTTGCACAATTAAACGCCAAAGATTATCAACACTAGAAAAAGCTTCCAAAAAGGGAGAATTTCTATTTATTTAGTGTAAGAAACATAAAATTTAATCTTAAGTTCTTACCTTCTATGTTACTATACAAAAAACATTAAACTAAGTTTGATTATTTGATAGTTAATGCAATTGATGCATCTTTAAACAATCTTCGTCGAAGAGAAACAAAGGCAAGCATATAGTTGATCAGATAAACAAGTACAACTATATAATTTGATATTTTAATAAGTTGTACATAAGTAATATATATGACGTTAAGTTTTCCATTTTGTTTATGTTCTTAAAAATATAAAAATTGCAGTCAACAAACGTAACTATAGAGGCCTATATATATGGTTTATTCTAATAGTAGACATGTGTGTAAAACAAGTGTTTAATGAACCTACATTAACATTTGTATAATTTGTTATTTAAACAAATAAAACATTTACAACTTGAAAAGAAAAACATACAAATAAATGTACTTAAAGTTGTTTTAACTTTTGTATTCATATCACTGTATACAGATTATTTATTGTAGGCAATGTGCATTACTTGTGTTTAACAAACTTACATTAACTATGTTATTACTTTAATTAAGAATAACACAACTTTAAATGAAAAACATAAACATACTTGAAGTATAATGTTAACTTTTGTACTCATATCGCCAATCATACTTTATAATATTATACACATGACTTATATTAGGCTATGTGTATAATAGGTGTTTACTTAACTTACGTTAACGATAATATGATTTAATTACTTTAAAATGAAATATTAAAAATATTACAATACAACTCTAAAAAAAACATAAACTTACTTGAAGTTGTGTTAACTTTCGTACTCATATCGCCAATCATAACTATTTCTTGGGTTGAAAACAAAAATCTGTTACTTAAATCGATAAAGTCACAACGCACATGCGGTATGAAGTATCTGTTGTTTCCGCGAGGCAAAGTGACTTTTTAAAAGATCTAGCGGTAACTGTGATACGTTAGGTTCCGTTTGCAAGAATGAAATGACTCCCTGACAATGGACCACTCAATACCTATACATTAAACAAGTGGCTTTCACACTTTTGGCTTATGTTAGTCCAATCGTTACTACAAAAAAAGATTAAACGCAAAACTATCGTCTGGCCTACTTTACTCACTTGGTGATTGGTCGAACTGCGAGATAGTATAAGCCAATCAATGCGCGAAAGTCTGAACCAATAGGACGCGGGTTTGATACTATTGTCCAATGAAGTCAAACAATCAAAGGAATCACTTGGCTTGTATAATAATTATTATGCAGAGCATTAGAACTGACTGATTAAAGCAACTTTAGATGAATTTACTTACGTTTACTATTCGTTTTTGGCTTGATTACAGAAACTAATATAACACGAACTTCAAGACATAAGTGTTTGATTAAAACACAATAATCCAAATATTACAAACATTTTAAAGACTGACTTCATGTTTAAGTTTGCTTAGGCATATATTGAGAACAAGGGGACACCTAGAAGTCAAATCCTTTGGTTGACCCGTCCCACTTTCTAACTATGTCTACATGAAATAGTTGCCGTGGCCATAACGCATAGGCCTATAAACTGTATACTGTAAAAAATTGCACTGTAAAAAAACGGGAAAAGTCCTGGCAGCCAGGATGCCAAGAAAATCCCGTAAATTTTAC
>JAOTQE010007914.1:0-11150 GCA_025631205.1 Nesometra sesokonis
TCGTTTCTGCTACAAATAGCGCCTTGAGCACTTTTGTGGTATGTGCGCTCTATAAATCATATTATTATTATTATTATACAGTGATAATACGTTTACACCATTTACCATCACTACCAAAATAAAATTATTTTCGCTTAATCTCTTTTAAATTAAGTAAGTTTTTAATGCAGAACCAAATTTCTTTATATCAGGACAATTTCAAAACAGGTTTAGTTCATCTTCAATTTATTCTGACATCCATAAAAAAACAGCCGCTTATTCAGACGTATTATGGTCTCTTTTTCATTAATAAACTGAGCATTTGTGTAAAGATGATATTTTCCCGTTGAGTGGAATAACTGGAATTACACTTGAATCCAGTATGTTTCTTTTAATGAGTGTACTTGTATCTGATCTGAAGAAAGGAATTTGTTTCCTTTAAGAATATAATTGATTTTTAACAGACCAGCAACTATCCATTTTTTATAAAAGGTGTGTTTTCGCACTTGAAGTCATTTCCTCATAGAGGTTCATCAATTGTATCTTTTAAAGTTTGTGGATGTTTGTTTGTCAAGCAGTTATACTCAACACACGCCTTAACTACACACATGTAAAATTTAGGAATATGAGGATAAATGTTGGTTTTCCTGAAAACATAATTTGATAAATCAAAAGCAGAAAGTGTAAAACACATAAATAAAATTGTGGAATTATTTTCCATTTTGACTTTTCTGACATTAGAAATCGTTTTGACCATCCGTATTATAGTGATTTCACCTGGATCTTGAAGTCTCGCATTTTTATAAAAATAAAAATATTTAATTTTAATGCAACGTATCGCACTAGAAGACTGCTTTTACACCCCAAGTGAAAGCGCGGACCTGTGAGCGGTTCACTGTTTTTATCTGTATTGTCGTACCATGGTTTTTACATATTAGTATCGGATTTTATTTAAAAGTTTACTACCAATTTTAGTTTACTACAATATCTACTGTATTCAAGTTTTCTTTTGAGGTATATGAAATGTATTGTAAAAACATTCCTTTTTTTAATAATAACTTAGAATCAATAAGTTCATCAAAACTAATTAACCAAAACTAATTAGTTAAAATTGATTGGTCGGTCGGTTGACTATTCATACTCGAACCTTGATTCTTAAAAAGACATCGTCGTACGACGAGTCCTGACACAACGTCTTGTTTGGTGCCGTATAAATTTATTTATATAAAACTTAGTGACAAGACACCAAATTTGGTTTTAAATCTTAAAAAGTTGCGAAGTTTTGATAATATTTGTAAATGGCGGCCATTTTGGATGTGATTTTGTGTTTTTTTGCTAGATATAAAACTTGGATCACTTGTACCTTAAAACATATAACTAGACACTAAATTTGTCTTTTTATCCTAACTGGTTCCAAAGGTATGGATATATTAGAAAATGACGGCCATTTTGGACGCGATATTGGATTATGCTGGATAGAACGTTTGGTTCACCATGAAAGTAGTTGATTACTTGTAACTTAAAACATATAACTAGACATTAAATATTTGTTGTTTTTTTAACTTGTTTCAAAGATATGGTAATGTTTTAATATGGCGACCATTTTGGACGCCATCTTGGATTTCTCGAAGTGCACAAGGAGGATTTTTGGGGACTTTTAGTATATTTAATTCATATTTCTGGAGCTATCTTGAAAAAAAGTCAGCTTGTTATGAGACATTTCTGGATCAAACCCTAATACTCTGGACTAATTTCATATAGCATTATCTGTATATATGAGGTCTAGACCTACTTTAAAACATTTTTCACTAGTCACATGCCTTGATCTCACAGACATAATGGTTAACACCTATACATCCGTTATGAATGTTATATATGAAATTGACGCCAGAATCAATATACAAACACTCGTGTGTGTTACTAGGCTTAATAACAACGCCAAAAGGATTTAGGCTGTCAAACTCTGTAATTTGAAATATATTTCCCTCAAAATCATAATAACTGTTCGATGTATATTTCCAACCGACTGCGTAGGTGGCACGTGGTATTGTAGCAGATACCACAATTATGTCGTCATCGGATTTCGGGTTAAATAAATGACCACTTTGTAATCCCACGGTGTACTCTTCACATTCATTGTATTGAATTGTTCCTATCACCGGGAACATTCTGAAGCACCTTTGACCGTCAAGAAATGGGTACCAAGCTGGTGGACAGCAGTTGCAGAGCACTAAACAGAAAATAAACAGCACTGCGTGTTTCAGCATCTGTAAACCGAAAATGTGTAAAAGATTAATCAGTTAACATATGCAATGCTCGAATCTTTAGATTTTTGAAAATAAAAATCAGCTAAGCTACTCTGCCCAAATTCTGAATAAGACATTATCACACGAATACCCAGGTTTGAGATTTTTGGATGTTCGTCATTAGCCTTTTGTATTGGAAATGAAGTCTAGCATTTTTAGCAAATAAAGGCTACTACATATATAATTTATAACAGTGAATAACTTTCATTGTGATTTTGGGTCTTTAACCGGCACTATCTCCACTTTTGCAGCATTATCTCCAATTTTGCAGCATTATCTCTACTTTTGCCGGTAAAAAGCGTATCTTACGTAGCCACCTTACAATAATTCTGATAAACGTGTAGGGTCAATAATATATTTCACAAAATTTTGATTTAGACCAACATCATAAAATGTACAGTATGTGGTAGTATCCAATATTAGTTAAATTAGGAGCTGTCATTCCATTTTAGTCACATAAACCTGAATGAAAATTTCACATTGTTAAATTTAAGCTGTTGACCTTATATTCAACAATCGGAATTCAATATGAAGAAAACAAAGTACTTAATAGAACCTATAATTTATGCCTTCCAAATTTACAGATATCTATTTCACAAACACTCTAAACTATACAAAATTAGGAAAAGTTACATGTTTCGAATATTTTAATTACGTGTCCTGTAATATGCGCCCAACCACATAAACTATATTCCTATGTTTTATCTTCACAAAGCATTTTTGCATAGAGTAAAATCCGTCGCTTGTACATACAACCTCAATCCCTTATCAACAACTTCTTGAAAGCCATAACCTTTGAATGTATGCTCTTACTTCTCTTCATTCCCTGCTATTAGCTAAACACGTAAGCAATACACTCTCACAACAAAATGTGGCACAGCCAAACCAAATGAGACATAAGTCGCAAATGCTAGTTTTAAAAAATAGGCAGAAATAAAAAATGGTCATTTTTTATTTTTTTTTATTTAAAGCAAATAATTATAGCAAAATTAAAGCAAAATTTATAGCAAATGATACAATATGTTGAATTAATGTGTGCATGTATGTTTTAACATTGAGTCTCTTGGGCTTAAAAGTTGAAAACCTTAACATTGCACACGCTTTTCCGTATTGTCTTGGGCAAAAAAAGTATAATATAAAATGTTAAGAATGTAATTGGCAAACCCTACCCTCTTTAACCAAGTTCTCCCGTATTGTCGAAGGTCAATATTGGCATGATACATAAATGATACATTTATAAGGCAAATTTGTTGTTATCGTAATTTATCATTGTTATGGGTGGTCACGCCCGAAATTGACCAGTTGTCATTGCTAAGTTACAATTTTGAATATAAGTTCAAAATAAACCTACAGCGCATGCGCCTTAGAATAGCTTAAGAATTAGCCTACATTAACCGGTTTACGACTGGTGTAACCATGGAGGAAGAAAAATTATTTTATATTAAATAATTTTTCTTCCTCCATGGTGTAACAATAGCCACTGCGTTCAATAAATATGTAGGTCTAAAGTTTAGTACCGGTAAATTACCTTTACAGTTTGTATGTATGTTTCCACCCGTTTCCAGACAGGCCTCGCAGCCAACAAGAAAATTCAATCCAATTCCAGTGTTGTTTGCAGTGTATTGAATATGACCAGTTGTCTAAAGTTAACTGTAATTCAAATCAAATTTATTTTTAAAGTAATCCACTTTAAACATACATTTTAATGTTTAACAGAAGGTATGGTAATAGTAAATGTAATACTACGGTTTTATGAGTTGTAAGTAAAATTTATAATAGAAAAAAAATACAGCCATCAAGCTGAAAAGAATTCTTCGTTTTATCATAATCTTGAAATTTGCCGCAAGGTTGAAACCAATCAGACTTATATAATTTTCGTAACTTGGTCAATAAATCCACCGAAACCGCCGCCGCAGCATCAACATCAACAGCAGCACCACAACCACGGAAAACAGAGTAAAACATAGAGCCTCTCAAGGCCTGTTTCTTCGTCTTGATGGACTTTTAAAACAAAGTGTATCTTCTTTGAATGCGGTGTATAAAATCAATTAGTTTGTAAATTATCAGAAAATCTAAGTAGTTTGTAAAATCCCTTTGTCCGAGCCTGAAGACTTATAAGACTGGAGCTTATTTCTAATTTCATTAGCATGAAGCGGATGAGAGTATGATACTCCCCCTGAATGGGACGATAGTCCATCGCAGGTTATTTCCCAGCGATTTGCCAGTAGGCCTACCCATCGTACAGCTGGGTAGTAGACTGAAGCAATGTGAGTGAAGTGCGTTGCTCAGGTGCAGAAGCAACTCGAGTGAGTGAGTCTTGAACCACCGATCTCTCGATTGAGATTCTGATCCGAAAGTGCTATGCCAACTGCTTCCACATCTAAATAGTTTACGCCATTATCTATGTTGTGTCTTCCTTTTTGTGAGGGTTTCACTCATGTTTATTTCATTCATTTCAAAATGTATTAAAACAATGTTACAATACGTCTTTATTATAATTTTTCGATGTAAAATAACAAAGAATGTCCTTGTTTTGTAATTTATAATAATTTATATCGGTAAAATAATAATTACCTTATTAATAACGCTAACAATAAGGTAATACCGTTGCCGATATCCATGAAGGCAGCGTTGCCGATACTGTAATATACTATCAATGATATGCATAATATTAATTTTTTACATACAAAAAAAAAATAACTGACACTTCTCTTTATCACCCAGTCAGCTTTTGGAGGCTATCAGGTATTGCCACTCGTATTTTGTTAACTCAGACTGTACTAGGATGCCAGTAGCCATATAAGCATTAATACGTTATAGTTAACAGTGTGTAAAAAGGGTTTACAAGCAGTCTTATAGTTGGATACCGTCGCATTAAAGTTTTAAGCAAAATTAATATATTAATAAACGAACACACGATTTAACAAGAAAATCGGAAGGTAATTAGAAAGTTACATATATAACTATGCATAGTACTTCAGAAATAGCTTACCTTATGTATCTTCTTGGTAATGCAATTATTTTATTTTCAAATGTGTATCTTTGCTAAATGCGTTGAGATAACAAATTCTCTAAAATCCAATGGTGATGTCGAAGCCAACAAGATTAAGTTAAATTTTACTACTTGTTAAACTTGTCTAGGTTTATTGTACTTGTTAAGGTGAATTAACCGTGAATGTGAATATTTCTATAAGTTTAACTCCACGGTCGGTTGTTTTATTGATTAGTACAATAAAATCTCGGCGCACATCCTGGACAGTATAAACAATGAAACTTAAATTTAAACAGGGAGGTATAAATATTTTATACCTCCCTGATTTAAATATACCGAATTAGCGACCTTGTATATATCTGGTTTTGTGGGTATGTTATAGATAGAGAGCCATTTTTTCAATACTTCACTGTGTTAATGGATTTCAAAAAACACAACTTTAAAGTTTGTATTTCTTCGTTGGTAACTCATTCCGAACCGTTGAGATACATTCATAAATCGTTACAACTGGAATTGGATGAATGAGACAACCAGAAATTATTTATCAGTTTTACTAAGTGACTGTTAGGTAAGCATTTGAGTACTGCATCCTTCTGGCAGCAATTACTTAGCTTCTGATTTTTTTCATAACTTTCTTCAGAAACTTACTTTAATTCAAAATAATATAAACAATCATCCATCAAACCAGAAGATTTAAACTGTCCTCTTGTGCAACATTTTACAACAACGATGTTTGATTCTGGATCGTTGATATGATGATATTTATTCACTTAATTATCTCCGGCCCTACTTAGACCTAAATCCGAAATGAATGCTTTCCATCTGTTTTTATCTTTTGCAATATGTTTTACTTCGCGCCAGGTAAGATTATTTTAGATCGTAGAATACAAATATATACCTGCCAACTCTCACACATTATGCGTGAGTCTCACGCATTGGAGCCTATTTTTGACGTCTCACGCATAAATATTTCTCACGCGTTAGCAGAATTCTCACTCATAAACAGTCGTTAATAGTTTTTCCCACTCAAGAGGCAATAAAGAGCAAAATATGGTAAAACGGCCCCCAAAACAGCGATAATCTGTGGAAAAACGGCCCAAAAATGGTCGGATGACCTTTTTTCTTTTTTCTTTTTTTTGCTTGTCAGATCTAAATTGGAGAAGATGTGGCCTAGTAATGGGGCCGAAGTTTGTCTCACGCATTGGACCCAAAAAACGTTGGCAGGTATACAAATATAATGCCCAGCCTAATTTTTTTTTTAGAATACTCAAATCAATTATGTGAATAAAACAGTAGATGCTGCCGGAAACAATTACTTACAACTGGAATTTGATGAATGAGACAATCAGAAATTATTGATCAGTCTTACTAAGTGACTGTTAGGTAAGCATTTCAGTTGAGTACTGCATCTTTCTGGCAACAAACTTTACTTAGCTTCTGATTTTTTCATAACTTTCTTCAGAAGCTTGCTTTAACTGAAAATGATGATGAAACCACCAGACACATCAAGGAGGCTATATGGATAAGACGTAGAGGAGAGAAGACTATGAACAGAGATGAAGGGGCCCACTGTCTGAGTATACGACCCTGTTGTTAGACGACCGCCACCTAACGGTGATCGGATTGTTTAACAGCAGAGTCGTCACTCTGATGAAGGACGCCGGTCATGAATCAAGACGTCCGAAACTGTCAGTCAGGTCAGTTCAATTAATTGGTTTGTTAGAAATTTAAACTTATTATTATAGAAGCTTACTTTAATTCAAAATAAAATAATCATAATCATGCATCAACCCAGAAGATATTTATTCACTTAATTATCTTTGTCCGTACTTAGATCTAAGGCCGAAATTAGTGCTTTCCATTTGTTTTTATCTTTTGCAATATGTTTTACTTCGCGACAGCTAGGTAATATTATTTTAGATATTTCTTGTCATCACTGTTTTATGCCAGGTGTTCCTTTTACCATTTGGTGTCCTCAATGCTATTTTACAAGTACGACTATCTATTATCTATTTTTGAGGGAATGGATGAGCCATAAAAAGAAACGTCGGGATTTTATTTTCTAAATACCACTATGGCATCCCTCCATATTGTAGATTTTTATATTCGATTATTTTTGCCCAGAAAATGCAGCAGATTGCCGGAGACATTGTTGTAATGTGTCATTTTTCGCCTGTCGGACTTGATAATCGCTAGTATTCGGAACCATACAGCAGAATAGTCTTGACGTTGCTGTTATATGTGAGGTGTCGTGACAAAATTAGTCGTGTTGTAGGCCTACGCTAGGTGATTTTGAGATATCAACAAAAATAGGCAGAAAGTCAAAATCTTAAATTTCTAAATTTAATACTCAAATTTCATTATTACAAACATCCTGCTTATGTTTTTCTGTATTTAAAATAAACATGTTTTGAAATATATTTTTTTAATTAATCCTGTTTTTCAAAATCAATAAATCGTTTTCTCCCAAATGTGTTTTCATACACGTGTTTAAAATAATTTTTCTCTGGTTATACTTAAGCTATGAAACTCATTTAAAACCCAATTTGAAAACTTATAATTTTTTCAAATATGAACATAACTCAATTTTGGTTTTCTGTACAACAAGACTTATTTATGATGACACCTCACATATAGTTGAATTTTGGATTGCACTATTTCGACTTCCAAATAGAACGAAATCGTAAGCGTACACATAACTTTGCTCAATCTTTCATTGATGCCTTTATGTGCATCGCTGCCTTTACTGATTAAAGTGCCTAGGTAAGTAAAGTTCTCCACAATTCTCCATCTACTGTGGTTGGTGCACATGGTTGGCATTAACATGCATCACTTGGGTTTTGGTTTTACTAATGTTTAAATCAATTTGCATGACAAAGTAACTTAATATTTTAATCTTTTCTTAGTTGGCAGTTTGGTAGGGAGGAAAGCGAGTGACCTAGTGAACCTATTTCAAGTGTTGAATATCGCACTTCTGAAAAATTTTCAGATAATTGGGTTTGTTTGCTTTTCTATTTTTTGCATTATTAAGTTTCTCCTTTGAGTTACGTGGAGCTGTAAGTTCGCCTAATATTATGGTTGGCCCATCAATCAAAACAACATCGGGTCTCTGACGTAAGACAAATATTTTGTGGAATAGTAGTAATAGTAGAGGGAGGGACAGAGGAGACTTGAAGCCCATCAAGATCAGCAAATATTTGATCATTGCCCGAGATGAGTTCTTTAAGATGATGGACAATACAAGCAAGAACAGAGTCGTGTCGCCAGATAAACCTCACTTGTGGGAGGGCCTCCTAGCACCCATTCAGGACATATAAGGTTGTTGGTTGGTTGTGTGAACATAGTTTACACTACGTAGACGTTTGTATTTCCCAGTGTTTCAGATTTATTTCAGTTGGAAGTGTGTCCGACCATGTTTATGTTTTAAAATTAAGCTTACAGGAAATTAATAACATCAGAAAGGGTAAAAGGATTACATACTGTTAGAAAAGATGAAGTGTTGAGCTTTTGGGGTAGGAATAATCTTAATTGCCATAGGTTTACAATCATCGTCTCAACATCTATATACATGTGTTTATTTTAAAATATTAATCAGCATCAAATAGGCTTTAAAACGATACCAAGTGATTATCAAAAGCTAATTGTTTGGCCTTTGACCTCCTTTACCAAGTAGCAGCATTAAATGGCTGATATCTCAAAAACTATACATTTTTAAATAATGTTGCAAGAAAGAAATTATGTGTGTAAAATTACTACCTATAATTTGATAACAAACATGATCATATTCTGTGCAAAACTTTGGTCATTTTAAAATTCAAAATATGCCTATAACTTTTTCATATCTCCCGAGTCTCCAAGATTGTCCTGGAGACTCCAGGAATTTTTTATCACTCCCGGGCTCCCGGAATTATAAATTCTCTCCCAGAATTTAATTATCTCCAGAAAATTCTCCAGGTTTTGAAATATTTTTATAATTACACCATATTTTGGCCTATTTTTCAAAATATTGGTTGAAAATAAGGAAATGTAAAGTTTAGTAATGTTTTGCATGAAGAGTAACGGCTTAACAGTGACAAAATCGGAAACTACTGTTTCAAAATAAGATATGTGTTAAGTAAAGGTATTTTACACACATTTTTGACACACATTGTATGAAATGTACACATTACAAAGGGTGTACGAATGACCACAAGAAAATCTCCAAGAATGCTGTTTTTACAACTTGGGACCTATGCTTTTTCCCCATGAAGAACCGAAGATTACCGTTATATTTCATTTTGAAGAGTATATCTTTGCGGTTTGATTAATACCAAGAAACCTTTGTTAACCGTTTTCTCGTAATTCTATCAAGGACCATACTATAGGGATGAACATTGCCTACTTGGTATTAATTACTAACAAATGAAAAATATTATTTTTTTATGTGCAAATCTCTTTAATGATATTTCTATTTTTCTGAAAAAAAAATAATTCTATTTATTTTCAAGATTCAAAATTTTAAAAATTAAAATAACCGTTATTATTAAAAAAGAAAATTCACTTGGCCATGATACAAGGTATACCTTCAGTAATTAAAATAAATAAAATGTTTGTTTTCGATTCGTTCTCTATGTGTATTTCCGTATTTAACCCCATTCTATAAGTATCTGGTCCATAAGCATTGCGTGGCATGACGGTTAGTTTAATCTATTCAAAAATGTGTGGTATAATGGTTATAATGCTCGCCAGATATCAAGAGGTCGGGTTCGAATCCTTTTTAAAGTCATAACTACGTATAATTTAGAAACACCGTTGCATTAAATATTCCTTTATTAAGTATCCGATTTGTAGGCTACTCTAAAACATGTTTACACTAGTAACACGACTTGATCTCACAGATATAATGGCTTGCAGCACCAAGACAGCCATTAATAGCGCTAAGTAAATCGACATTCGAATTAATATACAGACAACCAGCTCCAAAAGTAGCGAGTGGCGTTAGAGTATCAGAAAAATCATCAATTTGGATGTCGTTTCCCATGTAATCACGATAAAATATTATTTCATATATCCATCCTATCGCATATGTGTTTGACTCTGGAAATGTTGCAAGTGTCACTCTTATGTTGTATGTGAGTTGTACTGGATTTCGTCGTCGTGAACAGACGTGTTCTACTAACGCTCTCTGATCAGCCACAACAATCGTTTTTGGACGTGGCCGTTATGGTGTAAAACCCACACGTTTCATGAACACGGCCTTAAACCGTAAATATGTGTGTTGTTTTTTTTTGTTTTTTTAACGGTTAACGGCGACAACGTTTGATTTAATCAGGTATTACTTGATATCAAGGCATTACTTGATTCCAAGCCTATTGCAAGGTACGCTGGTTACATTCCGTTACGCTGTCAACTTCTTTAATATGTAAAGCACTTCATTTGACTGGCATGCTGTGACTGGCTTCACGATCCGACAAAGCAGTATAATAGTATTCATACACTTACAATGAGTGGAGGTAGAAGGTCGAAAGTAAATGCTAAAAACGACACCGACGCTATGGAGTTAATTCTTCAAAAATTAGACGTTCTGGATAAAAAGGTAGAAGCTAATCATAATGAACTAATGATTAACCAAAAGAAGCTGGAACGAGATGTCCGGGAAATAAAAGATTCACTTGAGATTGCACATGAATGTGCTTCGGAAGCAAAAAACATGGCTGAAAAAAATACCGAGGTGATAGAAGGTCTTCGTTTGGAATTAAAACACGCAAGGCACAGGATAAACACTCTTCAAACATCATGTGGTATGTTAAAAAAATCTTATTCTGATCTTGATTCATATTTAAAAAGAGATAATCTTATATTTTATAACGTTCCAGAATTCGTTAACAGGACCA
>JAOTQE010007925.1:0-11149 GCA_025631205.1 Nesometra sesokonis
TCGTAGTGTAAACGTGAATTTAACGAAAAGCAACTGCGGATCAGCTAACTCGTCAAATTGACGAGTTCAGTTCTAGTTTATTTTTTTTTTTATACTGAAGAGTTTTAACGTGCATGGGACCAAATAATTAATGTCTCATCCTTTGCTTCTGATTTATAAATCATGGTCTATAAATTAAAAATAATATTTATGTTACCCAAGTTTGATCGACCAAAATATCTTGAAAATTTGGGTCAGCTATTTTATTTTAAAATTCCATTAGTAATTCCATTAGTAACTAAACACGAAAATGGTTAAGAAATACATAAGTAATCTTAAAAGCTATGAAATATGCTTACAAAGGAACTGAACTGACCAATTGAAACATAGCAAAGGGACTGAACTGACCAATTGAAACAGAGCAAAGGGATTGAACTGATCCGATTGAAAAAGAGCAAAGGACTGAACTGACCGAATGAAGAAGAGCAAATGGAATGGACTGAACAATTGAAAAAAGAGCAAAGGGTTAAACTGACCGACTGAAAAATAACAAAGGGACTGAACTGACCGATTGAACGAGAACAGAAGGAAAGCAAAATGATTTAACTGACCGGTTGAAATAGAGCACAGTGTTGAACTGACCGATTGAAAAAGAGCAAAGGGATTGAATTGATCGACTGAAACAGAACAAAGGATTGAACTGACCGACTGAAACAGAGCTGAGGGAACTGACCGATTAAAACAGTTCAGGCTCATTCCTGATGATGACATAATTTATGTCAAAATATTGAATCATTTCACGATGACGTGTATCTTATTGCTTGGAGTATGTATTAGAGGCCACCTTCTTGAAGTTGATCAGTGGACCTTTCGGATGCTTACAAGCGAAGTTAATAGACAGACCGACACAAATTTTCAAAAAGTTGTATATATGTAGATATGTATACGGTAAAGTCCTAGGCCTATATCTGAACCTATATAACCTATGTAAGCCTGTTGAGGTGAACCTAAAAATCGATATATTTATTTAAATTTCAGTATAAAAATATGTACTAATTATTTTATTTTAATATTCGTACATGAGAAACTTGTTCTCTTTATAATTTCAATGTTAGTTTATTTATAGCATCCTCCGTTACATGGCCTACGACCCTTGAAATACATAAGAAAAAGCATTTAAAAAATACATACATTTTTAAAAGGGACGAAGTTTTTTCTGGAAAAAATACAACTATATACATAATACTTGATGATATGATAAAAATATAGATATTTGTTGTTAATACTGATTTCATTTGTAAAATGAAACGATAAAAACGGAAATGATAAAAAAATAATGATAAAAACGGAAATGATAAAAAAAAATGATAAAAATAAATATAGGCCTAATTCAGTCAACTGATGGGTTATTTGCTGACTGTGCCAAATTTGTACTTAATACGAAATGAAAATTAAAAATACAGTATAATGATAATTAACTTTATATCCGCGACGGGGTTAAGTTCTTATCCGCAACGTGATTTTACAATAATGACCCATGATGTTTGTGCAAATAGGCCTACTCCAAAATTCCCCGGGTAATATTTTCATGACGGACTGTCTGCATTCACTAAATAGGCCTATTACGGAAGTTGTTCAACATTTGACGTTTAAACGTAGTAGGTCTAGTAGGCGTGTTACTATATTATTGTATGTTATGGGCAACTCTTGGCTAGTGGAATTCAACGGCCGCGTAAACGGCAATGAAGGTATGATTCTTTTAATAATTAGTTATTTATTACTATTTTCTAATCAGTGTTATACAAGTTTAATATACCGCTACACATTTTGTAATAAAAAAAACGTTTTTTTCTTGAGGTTCAGCGCTGTCATTTGTGTCAATTTTATATTCGGACTGTTCTTAGGCCTACTGGCACAGTATATCACCAGTATTGTATACATAGTTTAAACAAAAATTGACAATATTGTGCAATAAGCATATATATAGGCCTACACAATTCTCTACATTTTTACCGATTCCTTCCATCTACTTATTGTCAACCTTAACTACACACAAATTTATTTTTTTACACTTGCTACTATAAAAAAAACGAGTTGATATTAACAGCCGCAAGTTGTTCTTTTTTTTATTTTTTAGCGACTTCAACCTTGCCATTGTTATATAGACAGAATACAAAATACCTTTATTGTCATTTGTAAGGGAGATACAAGTGTTCTTTATTTTTAAAAAATATAGTACGTTTCTCTTGTATAAAATAAATTGGCCTATTATATTTAATATTGAATAATATTTGTTACCATCGGGACATGTGGAGCTAAGAAATTATCATTTAAGCTTGTAATTTGTTAATATGGAACTAGGTTGATTTAGTGTAGGCCTACCGGTTAAAAGAGTTCAACGGGTTTCTTTTCAGTTCCCGGTCTAAATACTTCAAAATACAGGAAATAGGCCTGCTTGTCACGTAGCAGGGAGCGGCGGATGCAGACTTTTGGAAAGGGGCCGGAAGGGTAGAGAGTCGAATATTTAGGGGGTCCCGGGCATGCTCCCCGGAAAATCTTGGACTTTAGATATCCTGAAATGGCCTCAGGGGCGTATTAAAGGGATCAATTCTTGCTAAATATTTTCTTTTTATAGACAATGTTAATAACATTGATATATTTTATTATTATTTATTCTTTCTTTATACTGTAGGCACTTTCAGTACTAGTGTACTGATTTTCAAAGTGGTACAGTTACATCACATAAGAAAATTAAAATTAACAATACACTAAATAACTTATAGGCCTACTATACTAATAATAGGATTAGATTATAAACTTAAAACTTTCCAAAAGTACTCCCCACCCCACCTTAAATCCACCTCTGCGTTGTTGTTTCGTTTAGGCCTATAATGCACGAGTTTTTTTTTTACTATTACATAAGAATGTTTTTTTTTTACTTTGGTAAAAACCTATACAATAATTAACCTATAATTTAAATTACTGTGTCGTAGTTTTAATTTTAGTCGAAACCTCCCCATTTGTAATATTTACATACTTTTGTTTGTTTGGGTTTTTCAGTGTACAATATCTGAAATAAACTGAATTGAAAAACCCTATTAAACACTGTATTTAAAACACATTAACCTTTTGGATATTTTATTAATAACCTTAGGCCTATGCCGGTGTAAATCCTGTTCGGATTCCCTTCATGACATGAGTCACGTAAGGTCAACAAAGCTAGTTTCCCTCTTCTCGACAAAGGGGAATAGATTAATTAGTGAAAAACATTATGAAAGAAATACTAGGTATTGAGGAAATCCACATTTACTTCCCATTCAGAAAAGAAAAAAAAATTACGACGGCTCTATTAAATTCATTCCGGGTAATTGGCTCTATTAAATTCATTCCGGGTAATTGGCTCTATTAAATTCATTCCGTGTTCCACGCCCTCAACGTAGAAAACCTGAATCAATCGGTAGGAAGTTTTTGTTATTCATTCATTCATCATTTAGCCAAAAATAAAACATGGATAAGCTTACAATAATTCCAAGATAGTAGGGAAAGACAACAGTTTTAAATCTACAAAGGGGAATAGATTAATTAGTGAAAAATATTGTAAAAGAAAAACTAGGTATTGAGGAAATCCACATTTACTTCCCATTCAGAACAGAAAAAAAATAATTCAACGACGGCTCTATTAAATTTATTCCGTGTTCAACGCCCTCAAGGTGGAAAACCTGAATCAATCGGTGGGAAGTTTTTGTTATTCATTCAATTCATCATTTAGCCAAAAATAAAACATGGATAGGCCTACAACAATTCAAAGATGGTAGGAAAAGACAACAGTTTTAAATCTACAAAGAGGAATAGATTACTGGATTACTGGATAATATTGTAAATAAATACCAGGTATTGAGGAAACGTTTACGTCCCATTTAGAACAGAAAAAAAATATACGACTCTTAGTCCCGTGTTCAACGCCCTCAAGGTTTAAATTGAAAGTTGGCTCTCAAATCGGCCATTACGACTTGGAAGGTAAAATGAAACATTATTAATTACAGTCAAGAGGCGGATCAAGGATCGGGGGCGCGCTTTTCTAGGTTTCAGGTGGGCGTGGTTCCCGGTTTTATTCAGGTCCATTGGGCCAAAAATCCATTGGTCCGACGGTCCATTGGTCCGAAGGTCCATTGGTCCGAAGATCCATTGGTCTGACGGTCCATTGGGCCGAAGGTCCATTGATCTGAAAGTCCGTTGGTCCGAAAGTCCATTGGTTCGAAGGTCCTGGTCCGAAGGAAAAGATTGGAAATAATATGGTACCATATCGTGTTGCGTCCAATGTTAAACTGTCGCACCAATGAACCTTCGAACAAATTGGCCTTCGGACCAATGGACCTTACGACCAATGGGCCTTCGGACCAATGGAACTTCGGAATAATGGTCCGTCAAAGGTCCATTGGTCTGACGGTCCATTGGTCCGAATTAGTTCGAAGGGCTCGAATGAGAATGTCTTTTCCTGTCATCTGGAGGTTCTACATTTTACTTTCCCCCAACCGTCGTGGGGCTGAGGTAAAATTGGGCTAAATAAATCTCTCCACCGTAAGTTTACAAATGAATTCCCGGCTATTCGGAGGAATCCGAACAAAATTCCGGCGAGATGGGGTCAATCTGATGGAATCTCAATGGATCCCGATATGGAACCCGATTTCATCTTTGATATGGTATCTGTCATCCATGTGTGATTTTGTGTGAGTGTTGCTATGATGCTTGTTTTTGTTTTTGATATATGGTACCATTTTCTATCTTAAATTTTCGGACCAATGGACCTTCGAGCCAATGGGTCATCGGACCAATGACCCTTCGGACAAATAGGCCTTCGCACCAATGACCCATCGGACCAATAGGCCTTTGGACCAATGAACCTTCGGACCAATAGGCCTTCGCACCAATGACCCTTCGGACCAAAATAAAAGATAAACAGAATAAAATGAAAAGATATTCATGGCATCAGTACTAAGCCTACTTAAGTCAAGTCAAATATGTTGTGAATTAAAATAAATGTAATAATTTAATTTAATTTATTTATTTAATTTTCTGTTTGGTTTGCGGTACAAAATACAAATAATATTACACAAAAAAAACAGAATTTTGAAACAAAACTAAGATAATGCATTTAATGAATTATTCTCAGCGTAAATAGTCCATTCCCATTTAAACTGGCACAAAATGACATACATAAAAATAATGTAAATTCATAATATATAACATAATAAACTATACTATAATAAACTATAATACTATACTATAATAATACTATACTATAATACTATACTATAATACTATACTATAATAATACTATACTATAATACTATACTATAATAATACTATACTATAATACTATACTATAATAATACTATACTATACTACAATAACATGAATCACGTTTTGAATGTATTATTGTTTTATTATTATTGTATTTATACATTTTTCAAGGTTTAGCAAGGTTTAGAAATATCTAAATATGGTTTGGTCGAAGGTTGTCGTGTTTCAGTATTCCCTTAAATTTTGTTTCGATGTCAGTTTTTTTTTTATTTTTTAAGGTCATGTAGTATCTACTGATGTGCATTGATGTTAAGTACTATTGTATTATATACTGACTGATACATCAGGCCTAATGCATCCGGTTATTAAGTACCAGTACGTTAAAAGAAATGTGGAACTTCCTTTGGTAATTACTTTAAAATAAATTATATTTTGTTAATTAAATTTAATATCCATTATATTACGCGTCATTAAGTTAGCAGTAAATTTTTGAACCACCCCCTTCCCTTCCTCTACATCAATTTCTGGATCCGCTACTGCACATCTGCAGGTCGGGAACTCACCGCTTAAAGAATCCAACCGTTCAGTTTAAAACGCCCAAAAAGTCATAGTCATTAATTTTGAAATTAAATAGCCCATATTAAAGCAACATCAAAGTTGACTTGAGAATTGAAGTTAGTCTATTTAAAAACTGTTTATTGATATTTTCCACTGAAAAAGAGCAAAATTATAGAGGCTGTCAGCCATTTAATGTATCTTTTGCTCATTTTAACATTATCATGTTGCATATATGGGATATTTTTTAAAATGATCATAATATGATATTTATACAGTTATTATCACAATCAATTTTTGCCATTTTTCAGATGACGATACATCTTTAAACAATAAATACAATATCATAATTATAGTCAAAATTTATACATAATAGAAACTTTAAAATTAATAGGCTTGTTAACAAACTTTGTACTTAAAAAGTATTGAAAGAAAATCAAAATTAAGTCATGGATCAGTGGCGGACACAGGGGTGTTGCCCTAGTTGTTGCCCGGGCAACACCCTTTATTTCATAATCTTCTTTTCATAACACAGACCTATAGACATAACCCAAAACAGCACAGGATGGTAATATTAGGCCTAAATTAAAGAGAATCTGTTGAATCGCCTTGGTATATCAACACCTATTGGATTTTGACAAGAAAAAAAAAGAGAAGTTATTATCTGTTTATTATTTGTTTCTTTTCCTTTATGCATGTACCTGTAGTCCTCTAAAGGGGTTCTAATTTTCTATGAAGGGAAGATGGGGGAAGAGATAAATAAAGCCTCAATCGCCAATACTATTTTCATTGTTTTCTAACTTTTAACGGGGTGCTCGATTACCCTCATGGACGACTGATAATGGCTCCTGGACCCTGACAGGGGGCCTTCGAAGGCCCCCTGGCCCGCAGAAATTGCTCACTTCGCTCGCAAGTCTGAACTTCAAAACCGACAGGCTGATGTGGAAAACGGAACATTTTGATGGACTCTAACGTGTCTTTTTTAGCATGTAAAATAACATAATCCGGAACCTTCGGCTTGTGGACCCGAACGGGGCCCTCGCGGCCCCATGGCCCTCAGCCTAAATTGCTTGCTTCGCTCACAAGTCTGAACTTCGAAACCAAGACAGGCTGATCTGGAAAACATTTTGATAGACTCTAATAATGTGTTCTTTACCATGTACAAAAACACAACTTTTTCCAGGGCCTTCGGCCCCTGGACCCCGACCGGGACCCTCGACGACACCACCCCCAGCCTAAACTGATCGCCTCGCTCGCAAGTCTGTGAAAAACAATCATCTGTTTACAGGGACGGTACCAGAAAATATGGATATCGGGGGCCCTGTGACAGGTTTCAAGCTGAATGCATGCAGTACTTGGTGAGCAGGGCTCTGGGGTCCTCCCCATTACTGTTTTTCGTAATAGGTACGTTAGCTATCTGAGAGACATTCCTGACAAATAATTCATTAAAAAAAAGTTTTCAGGTGAAAATGATATTCTCCCAAGTGAAACGTTGGATTCAATTCAATTTTTCAATTCAATTCAAGGTTTATTCGTATTGCTTTCGCAGTGCAAGCACTGAATTGGTACAATATTTACAATTGATATCAAATTACAAACTTAAAAATGACAATTTAAAGTGACAATACGCTGTACATCATTAGAAACATAGGCCTGAAATTACAAAGTTGAGTAATGTAAATGCCAAATTATCTAGTTCTTTTCATTTATTTGAACACTAAATTTTGTCAAGAATTGTACTTAATATAGCAATAGTAAACCTCTTTTGTAATAATCAAAGCATTGTTAGATTTCATTTTAGATGCCTATATAGTAGGCCTATTTAAAACCAGTTAAAACCTCTGGTCGACAAAATCTCCAGAATTTCTGGTTTCCCAACGTCGGAGCTATGGTAACTTATTAATTAAAAGAGTACAATTCCGTTCACTGTACCGCCATCCACCCATATAGAGATTAAATATTTCGAAATCAATTATATCATCGCATGTCGATTATTTTACTCATAATTGTTAGAAGCATTGCTGTATAGGAGTCATCGACTCATTGAACGTGGGATTGGGGATTATATTTCAGCAATTTAATAATTAAACAGTAGAATTCCGTTCATGTTACCAAATTTATTATCCACCCCTGCCCTATCGGCTCATGGGACGTGGGATGGGGTATTCTATTTTAGTAATTTAATAATTAAATCGGTACTACTATCCACCCCCTGTCATTTTTGCGTGGGCCAAGTGTGCCGTTCACAGGCAACTGTGGTTAACCCATAAACAATACAATCGGGCTCTCCTGATTGGCTGATAGTGATATCCAATAACAGCATATTATATTATTATTTGTATAATAGTTCTCATGCTGGTTACGGTTGAATGGTTTGTCAGTCAATCAGCTGTGCTTACAAGTCAGTATGCTACTATCCATTCATAAACTTCATCTATGATCGTCTAACCAAAAGTATTATTTTTATTAAGCTTAAAAGTTTGGAGATGTCTGCATTTCTTACGGCAGTGAAAAGCAGCAATTTACAAGAGATCCAACAATTTTTGACACACGAAGAAACGAGGGAATTAGTAAACCAACAAGACAGTCGGACCCACGAATCACCCCTGTATTGCGCCTGTGTGAAGGGGGATTTAGTGATAGCAAGTTGTCTTCTGGCTCATCAAGCGCGCGTGGATTTAAAAACCAAATGGTTGGCAACACCCTTACACGCAGCAGCACATTCAGGCCATGAACATCTAGTACGGTAAGACATGCTAAATATGTAGAGTAAATAATAATAATAGGCCTATGCCTAGTGTTATTATAAAACTTTTATAGCGTGCATATCTAATACAACAGTGTTCATTAAGCACCAAGTCGACAAATAGCTTGAGTAAGGTAGTATGAACTTGGTATTGGAGGTTTAATGGCTTCCTCTCCTCCTAGAGGTAACGTCATGTCTTTTGCTGTCAAACGACTTTACCTTACATCTGTCCACAACAAAATACATAAGCCTATGAACCAGTACACCGGTGTAACTCGCTTCGTCCCGAAAGATGTACTGGATTATGGGCTAAAATGCACATGGACAATTCAGGAGCGGATCCAGAGGTTGCGCTATAGGAGTGCGCTCCCTCCTTTGGGAGTTGACAGTAACAATTAATTGTTCTACTCCTGATTTTGGAGAGGGGACTCCATATCACTAGCCTTGCGCCATCCTCTTTCATAAATCCTGGATACACTCCTGTCATTATTTGTGTAGGCCAACACTGAGTCTACGGTAGTCTTTATCCGAGGAGACTTATTTCACTACCCGGCGACTCGCATTTTCGTTTGTCTGATTCATTGGTATTCTCGAAAACCGGGACTAAGTTTACATTTAATACAGGACTAGGCCTAACTAGAATTGTATTTTCCAGGGGTCGATACTGGAGGAGGGGGAGCAGCAGGCGCCCTCCCCTCTCTATTATCGCCAAAACGTAGTTGCGCTCTCACTATTCACAAAGGTGCCTAAAACATTATACCCGACTAGACCTGGCCTAAACACTGGACAAAAGAATTCTGCATTTCATCCGCCAGGGAAGCAGGTTTTTGGACAGTCCAAGACCAACTAATTCTGTTTGAAAGTTAGTCCTTGGCTAACTATTGAAAATATCAGCCATTACGTTACGTTTTACGTTTTACGTTTTAAAAGCTGTTTGACGAGGACGCATATTGTTATTGACATTAGTACTTGTTTGTTTGTTGCTGCGGCAATCCACTAAAGAAAAGTTCACAAACTAAAAGTTAAAAAAGGCCATCAATTTTTATTAAAGTTACGGAGTATCCTACTCTGTGTTATTTATCAACATAGTATAATGTAGCCTTCCTTTAGTGAAGAGAATCCCTATTAAGTGGTGGCACCCTCATCAGTTGGGACATTCCATTAGGTCCGCAGTCATTTCAGCGAAACGAGGAAGTATACTCAACAACAACAACAACAACAACAACAACAACGATAAACCAGCGGAAGCGGTCCGACTCGTTTGCCGGACCACTTTTTGACAAATGCAAAAAAAAAACTTTTAAAAAAGTAATATAATAGCCTATGTAGACTCTCTAAATTTGCCTGTCCACTTATATAATGCTTCTGCCGGCCCTGCAATGTACAGGAGCATAAAAGTCACCTACTTGTAATGTATGATGGCTATTTCCAAAGAAAGTAATTTCGGATTATAGGGGCTTTCATAATGGTCCCCATAACTTAGGCCATACACTATCCTGATTACAAAAGTTATCTGCGCCTCTGTTACGTTGAAATAATGGAGGAGACAAGTGTTCCAAGTTCTTTGTACAGTAACTCTGTAACTTATAAACAGCTAAAACCAAGACATCAAGCCTATATAAAATATATGGGATTGGCGGGCATAAATGACGTGGTGGACAATAGACTGGAACATGGAAATAGTGGAATAAATGTATAAGTGAAAAATGAAGTAGACGGGAAACGCATACCATGGCGAATGATCGAAAAAAAGCCTAGCCAAGATGATAAATATTGTAATAGTCGGTCAAAATTAACCGAAATGGTCGTTTACTAGAGTGTTTTTAAAATGATGGTAACGGCATGTGGGAGAGGTGCCAATGTGCAGCCGCATTCGTCCTGGTGACTGTGACGTTTCCGTATCCTTGTACTTGCTAACTACGGTACCTGTACTGGTACGGTACCTGCTATACGGACGGCACTTGCTAATGCGGTACCAGTACGTACGTATACGATGTCTTACACGTCCGCAAATGTATCCGATGGATGCATGCCAACCATAAACATTGATTACCTATTGACAATTACAGTAACGAAATTTGAAGGGGGCGATGGATTTTTTTCACTTTTGAGAGGATTAATTAACTATAGCAATTTTAGCAGTTTGAGTTCAATATGAATCACCATTTCTGAATTGTCAGCATGAGGCAGGCGAGGCGGTCGCCGCGTCTGAAATTTTCAAAATGTCGGTCTTTATAGTACAGCAATATATTGACCCTCACACCGCCCGGCCCAGCGTCGCCTCGTCTGTTTTTTTTTGTTTATATTCAGGCTACGGCCGGACTCTATTTTGAAGTGTTGAATGTATATTTCGAAGCCTCATAAAACAATACAAAAAAAAATCAGTCTTTCATAAAATGATAATATCCGTCCTGTGCCAATCTATGAAGATGTTCTAATGTTGTTACTTATTGAAAGATATACTGTATTATCTTCATATTTTTATTTATTTATTTATTTATTTATTTATTTATTAAGGTATACCATACAAAAATTACAAACGGCAGACATTAAGCCTGAAATTATTGT
>JAOTQE010007936.1:0-11148 GCA_025631205.1 Nesometra sesokonis
AAATGGCGGAAAGAAGAGGTTTTAGGGTCAGAAAAAATTGGACCCTAACATTTTCACATATTTTGACAGCAAATGATTCCGAATTCGCAAAAAAATCACTTTTAGCAAAAAAATCCTACGGAAGCCATTTTTTGAACACAACAGTCTGCACTAAGAGGTCTTACCTAAACCACCATTATGTGTTTCAACAAAACATTTATAGACGAACTAAAAGAAAAAATAGTCCAGGGCTTGGGGAAATCTCTGGATGAGGTTAGGCAAGTCTGCATTTTTTATTGCATATATGGGAGTAAGAGAGGTTTGAATTTAGCGACGTTTTGTTTGGGTCACCCGAAATAACAACTTTTGTTAAAAAAAACTATTGATCAACTGAATAAAATTTACTCTTCAGTTTCTCTTAAAATTGTTAGTATATACAGTTAGGTTATACTTTTTACACCTTGTTTTGTCAACCCTCTGACACAGAAGATTTGATTTGATAAAGAAATACAATTTTATTTTGGCCTGTTAGCACACCCTCCAACATAAAGAATTCAAAATTGTGATTGAAAATGAAAATATGTTTTTATTGGTGAATATTTTTCTGAAAATGTGAATTTTCTGTTAATAATCGCTATTATGCCCCCACAGGGCATATTTTTTCTAACCTCTGCATATGTCTGTGTGTTTGTCTGTTGTCAAATTTAACCTTCGCAATAACGGTGGAGTAGTGTCACAAACACATCATGTTTATAATTTACAAAAAAATACAATTTGTGTGTGTGTGTGTGTGGGGTGGGGGGTGGTTATTGCCACTTAAAGTTTTGTATTTATTTTTATTCTGCCCTCTGCTTCGCCAATTTTATTTTTTTTAAGTTTGCAAAACAAAGTAAAAAAGAGTTTGCCAGTAATTTTAGTCAATTGTCTTTTTGCGATATCTCTTAATACACTTGAATCATCACGGTCTGCTGACTTAACTAATTTATGAATTTCTTGTACTATTTCAGAAATATGTGATTTTGAATTGGATGGTTGTGGTTGGGTACAGGATAAAACAGATGATTTTGACTGGTCAAGAAAGAAAGGAAAAACTGGAAGTGCTGGCACAGGTCCAGCTGTTGACCACACTCTGGGAACTAGTGCAGGTAACATATTGAACACCTTGCATTAAAATAAAATAACCTATAGTGGTTAGTTGACTGCAATACAGACTAATTTTGGTCTTGTGTTTTTTTCAGGGACTATAGGCCATCATATATGGCGCAATGTCCCTAAGATAGTTACAGAGCCAGTTGTGCTAAATAAAATCCCCTTTCACACAGAACTGTAAAACGGGAATAATGTGGTAATTCGCAAATGCCAGCTTTAGTGTGAAGGGGTATTTTCCCATCAAAGCTGGCAGAGTGCCGGCATTCGTTAGACTGCCTCAAACCCTACACATATTACTGCTATATTGTCGTTACTGGTTTAGATCAGATGTGCGTGAAAGGATCTTCTGTATAATGCTGACTTACGCAGTAAAGCAGAACTAAAAAACAGACTCCTTTAATTATGACTGCCAATTTTATGCCTTCCCACTGGGACCTTTCACACAGAAATCCGTCAAATTACCAGAATTTCACCTTCACCGTAAAACGGTTTAGACTTGCAATAATACCGACATGCTTGTTGTAATATTGTGGTATTTTCTTTGTGAAAGAGGCTTAAAGTGAAATAAAATGGAAAATGATGTCCTGAATAAATTACATTTATACATAATTTTGCATGGCCTAAACCTCTTTGTTACAGCATTTAAACACTGTTCTCTTTGTAAGTTCTGAAGTTGCCACTTCATAAGCAAGTTAATTATCTCCGCTTTTATGTAAAGACTAACAATTTTGTTTACTGTAGCTTTCCTCTATTTTTTATCACTTATAATTGAAATATAAACCTATTTTCTGCCCTCTCCACTGATATAAAATTTGCAATCCACATGTTAAAAAATAGACCAGATTGTTTCTATACCCATGTTGTATATTTTGTATATACTCTCTGTTTATTGTTCTGGTAATGCAGATATTATTTTACCTTAATGACACCAGAGCTAATAAAATTGAAATAAAATTTAAATTGAAAAGTCTGTATTTTCTTATTTTCTAATTTCTCCCATTTTTTAAGATTCAGTGCATCCCTAATTTCTTATAAGCCTTGCACACACTTGAGTTACAAATAGCTATACATGGTATTTTGCATTTTGGTGTGTTACACTACACTACACTAATTTAACATGGTATATCAACCTGGTTGGAGGGTGTCATTTTTTCAAAAGGTTTGCTCATTGTGTTTGTAACTGTTCACACACACATATCAACTGAACCATTTTCATCCATCAGATTGTTAAAGTGTTTGTGCATACAAAGAATGTTCTGTGATAGTAAGCATTTTACTCACAGTTTGCGACAAACTAACAGTGATGCTGAGCAAAGTGCCATTCATACCATTTTGCTCAGCAGTATTGTTTCTCGAGCTTTAGCATGCAATCGGGATCAAGGTAGATGGACATGTTTTCACTTCAGTTTATCTTGTTTAGGTTATTACTATTACACTGAGGTATCCAGCCCAGTCAAACAAGGTGATAAGGCTCGGCTTACCAGTCCATCTTACACAGCTACTTCTACTGGTGAATGCTTACAATTTTGGTATCACATGTATGGACCTCAAACTGGTACACTTAATGTGTATGCCAGACAGAACGGTAATCTTGGTAGCATCCTCTGGACTCAGTCCCTAAATCAAGGAGATGTTTGGAGATTCTCACGTGTATCTATGCCTGCTAATGTTGCTTATGAGGTTAGTTTTTTTTTATTATAAGAATTATTTTAACAGAATAATTTAAAAGTAAGTAGTTCGATTTAATCTAGTATTCTCCCTGACTAAAAATATCCACGTTATTTAATATTATGGATATTGTTTGAATGTCACATACAAAGATTGTTGTTTAAACTAAATGATTGAATAAATAAACAACAGATCATAGAATGATTGCAGTTCCTGTTTATCCTTCCTGTCTTGTACACATGGCCATAGAAAATTGAAATACAGCCCTGAGTTACAAAAAAAATGATTAGACAATTTTGTTTAATTAAGCACTTTAGGTAATTGATTATGAGATTTATAAAGTAATTTGATAATTGCTATTGGTGCATTATTTTTTGTATTAATGAACATCATTTTCTTATAAATCTGTTGCCCCTTAAATGAGGTTTTATACTAAATCTCACCATTATACATTTTTGAATGGACAAAAATTGTGCAGTATTTACTAAGTTATCACTATAGGAATGTAATTCCATTGCTATTTTGTTTCCTATTTAATTCTACACTAATTAGGCTTGACCTTGTGCATATCCTGTAATAAGTATTTGTAAATACTTCCCCACAGTGGAACTATCTATTTGATGGCAAGCCCCAAATTATTTTCCATTTAGTTTCCCATGCAAAATATCTTACATTAACTATCACCAGAAGGCAATCGAACTAAGATAAAGGCCAGCGTGTGTCACTCATTTCATTGCATTCCTCAAATTTGTAATTGCTACTTGTAAAGGATGAATGTTCTCAGAAAAAATGAAATTAATTAGAGCAGGGTTTAAAACCAAGGGTTTAAGCATTGTAACTTTTTTTGCTATCCAAATTCATCATACCTTACTGACATTGATAATACCTTGTAATAAATGTTATTTTTATAGGCTGTTTTTGAAGGAATACGTGGTAATGGTTACCAAGGAGACATGGCAATAGATGATATAACAATAATTCCAGGGCAATGTCCACCAGTTGGTAAGATTTTATTTGTCATAAACATCTCATTAAGTTTGGAGACACTGTTAATTTTTTAGTGTATGCTACTGTCAAATAAATTTTATTACAAATTGAAATTGGCAGAAAGGCACGAAGGGTGGCACATTTTGAGGAATGTCCTTCTCCCTAGTGTATTGACATTTTGAGTGTGCAATCTACTGTATATGTGCTCTTTTTTGGCCCATTTGAGGATCCTGAAGCTTTTCTATTACAGTTATTCTGTTTTATTTTTCATTCACATCCATCTTGTGCGAGTTGTATGGCTGAGCGGTTAAGGCAGGGGAACCATGAACCATAGCAAAAACAGCAGCATGGTTTTGAGGCATGACCGCAGCATGGTTTTGGTAGTGAAACAAGTCTTCTTCTTCGGAAGAGACTGTAAACTGTAGGCCCATTTTACACAAACGGCTCATGTGCACTATAAAGAAGCCAGTACGCCTTTCGACACAAGTAGGGGGTTTCCCCGGTGTACTGGTCCATACATCCCCTGCTGTGGATAGCAGAATTTAGCGCCTGTTTCGGGCAGCAGGACATGACGTGACCCTTAGGGGCATAGAATGTTATATGGTGGTGTAACATCTGGTCCACAGTGCCTTGAGACTCTGCTGTAGAAGGTGCTATATAAGTCAACCTACATTACATACTCTTTTTGTAACACAAATTACTTTATTTAAAATACCTTAATCCAGGTGTCTGTGACTTTGAATCTGACAAATGTGGCTGGCAAAATGAACCAGATGATGATGATTTTGATTGGATGAGAACAACTGGTGGAACTCCAAGTTCATATACAGGGCCTTCAGCTGATCACACCACAGGCTCTACCCTTGGTAAGAAAAACTGATGATCATATATTACCTATATATCATATATATAGTAAATCAAACCTATTACTAAAATATTAATTCACACCTTAAGCCTGTTTTTCTGTCGATCATTAGTTTAAAAAAAAGAGTTTTTGATGGCTAATCTTGAAAAATGACGATTTTGACAATAATTTATAGGAAAACGTGGTTGCTTTCCACATTTATCCTGATGTCAAAAAGTTAATGATTTGGATCGATAAAATTAAACTGAGTTTGATTTTAAGGATTTTGTTATCGATCATGAGGTACTTACAACATTGCTCACATCAAGAATTTACAGGTTTTGGACCTAGAGATAAATAAGCCATTTTGTTCGCTTTTTACCATTTTGGGAGTTCTAACTTATTTCAGAATATAAAATATACCATTATCTAAATGTATAAATATTTTTATCTGGAAATTTCTTTTTTGGGAATTTTAATTTGTCACGTAGGCATATGAATTTCATTGCTCACAGCGTAGTAAATAAAAAGCAGAAATTTAGCAGTCCAGCATGATTTCAATTTTTATTGATTTTATAAGGATTCAAAATGTCGTTTTTGAAATAACAATCAACAGAAAAACATGCTTTAGAAGAAAGGGAAATAGTGAGACAACTATGTCATCACCTTTACCTGCAATCTGACACAAACTGTCTTGAGTGTCAAAGAACTTTTATAGCCAGAATTGGTCTCATCTTAAAGTCCACTGTGAAACTTAGACAATCGTCCTCAACAAAGAATATCATTGCTTGTATGTTGGGAGTATAGTGGGTCTAACCATCCACCTTTATTCTGGTCCATCATTGTTGATGTTTCAGATGTGGTTTGGTTAAAAATCAAAAGCCTGTGTGTCAACTCAGACGATGGTGACCTAGTAGACAGTTTTATATTGGTTCAGCCTTTGTAATCTTGATGACCTCTTGCCGAAGTCACTAGAACCATGATGACATAATTTATGTCGAAATATTGAATCTTGTCATGATGGCGTGTATCTCATTGCTTGGAGTATGCATTATACTTTCTCACTAGAACCAGATATCTAGAAAGACATAGGCGCAAAGAATATACTACTCATCTTAAATTAATTATTAACTTGCAGGTTTCTACATGTTTATTGAGACATCTGTAGGTAGGAAGGGTGACAAAGCATGGCTTACCAGTTCACATCTACCACCCACTGCAGGGTTGTGCTTCTCTTTCTGGTACCATATGTATGGACAAGGTAAGGCTTTTAGTTGAGTTTAACATCCAGTTGTATTGTGTATGTATTTTTTTGTCCAAATTTATTTGTTGGTATATGATTTTATGCTTTTCTTTGCCAATGGTGAATCTCTTGGGAGGTTATTAGTCCGGTGGCCAAACTTAGTATTTCAGGTGAACCCTGACATAGAGTATGTGGAATTTTTTTATTTCCAAATCATGAGACATGATGGTCTAAAATGTGTTTTTGCCAACCTGTAACTGTTACATAACACCTGTTAGAGGGCGTTTTTTCAAAGTGGCAGCCTGTAAATTTGGCCCTCAGTAAACACTGACTGTAGAAAGTTAATATTCATTTCAAATTGTCTGCAACATACATATTTGTATCAGCTGTAAATGAGACATTCTCTCCAAGAATGACAAGAAATTCTATTTTAGCTTTTTTCGACCTTATCGTATTGTATCTCTATAAACTCGCATTCACTTAAAATTGGTAGCAAAATGATTAGAATACTAAGATTATACTTACCTTAATGAGAACAATTTTCAAATAATTCCTTTGACTCTAATTAGGACAATATTAATGTTTTTTTCTAAACTAGAGTATTAAGCCATCAGGCAGGTCATTGCTGCTATTTCACCATAGAAATCTGTCTTCCTTTCGTTATAGCCTATACTTAGGTCTACTTTAGGCCATCCAACATATAAAAAACATTTATTAATCTATGATGTTAATATAGGTGTTGGAGATCTGAATGTGTACATGAAAGATATCAGGACTGGAGCTTACATACCAAAGCTGGCAAGGAGCGGCAACAAGGGTGACAATTGGTATCAAGCGACTGTGAGCATTATCACTGCTGATGAATTCCAGCTCATTATTGAAGGAAAGCATGGAGGCAATTACACGGCTGACATTGCAATTGACGACACTAATATTGCTAGGAGCTCTGTTTGTACGGGTATGTAATGGTTTTATTATGTAATTAATAATAATAGTACATGGATACTGAATACTTTCAACACAACTTGTTTATTTAGTTCCAAATTACAGAGTGGCTCAATGGCTATGCTATAGCGCACCATAGTGCGAGTCCCTGGATGCTATACAAACGTGTAAACAAAAATATATCACAACACCAATACAAACAATTATTTGCTGTTGGACTAAATTTACCTTATAATTAAAAAACGTCTTATTCACTCATACTGCATTTTAATATTTATTGTAGGAACAATTATTTTTGCAAAAAAGCCTTTTACGATCTGACAGACAGATAGTTTTTACCTGTCAATCATAATTTAAGAGTGGCCAATAAAATTGATGTGCCAAATTCAAGAACCGAACGCTACAGAAAATCCCCTATACCATATTTAATATCTCTAATAAATAAGCACAATTTAGTACCTGCCTAATTCAAGAACCGAACACTACAGATAATCCCCTATACCATATTTAATATCTCTAATAAATGAGCAAAATTTAGTATCTGCCTAACTCAAGAAACGAACACTACAGATAATCCCCTATACCATATTTAATATCTCAAATAAATATAAAGAAAACTGCAAAATTTAGTACCTGCCTTACAAAATTAGAAATTTAGTTTACAAAGTGAGCCTTACTAACCGAAGTCCTAATGTACAAGTGCCGTTTTTTTTTGCTAAATATGTTGGTCTGTATTTTAATGTATGTATTGTATATTTTTATATATGTATTTATCTCTCACTCCTGAGGACGGTCGAAGCACATCGATCGAAACGTTGAATAGCTTACAACTACATACGTGGTGTACCGCAAATGTTACATGTTTATTTATATTTGTGTATTAATTTTTAAAATTTTAATATATTATTTATTGTAATGCAATAATTTCAGACTTAATGTCTGCCTTTTGTAAAGTGTTTTATACCGATATAAATAAATAAATAAATTTTTTTTTAGGATTTTAATTTTGTAAAGGATTAATTAGAGATGTTACCTGTTGTTTACAGGTATATTTCTAGCAACCTTTTTTTCTTTGAAGTTTGACTACTACGATGTATTATGAGTTTTTTGTTTTATAATTAATTTCTTTGTATTTAAAGTGGCACTCATATAATTTGATTTATTTGAAATATATACAAAAAGCAAAGACAAAAAGTTGCAATATTTTAAACTTGCATATCAGATAGACCAATAGGGAGACAGACTGGAAATAAACCAAATGAAGTGGCATATTTTCACCTTAAAAATTTAAAACAAGCCTTGCCAGCACTATTCTCTAGTAATGGATTATTATTTCCGGCCTGGTGAAGATTTAAATGACAAGTTATTATGATCCTCTATCTCACTCTAGTCAAACAACATTATTTGTGCTGTATTCATCAAAGATCTTACAATGTAAAGATAGCACACTGGCCTATTCCAGTGCATAATGCCATGCAAAATAAGGAGTGATGAACATGCAGGTAGAAAATATTGCGAATAAAAATGATTTGATTAGATAACACAGGCGCATTGAAAAGTGAATAATGAAATTAATTTATATTCTATATTAAATTCAGTATCAACCCTTTGGAAAATAAATCTAAATAATAATTATTTTGAATAAATAACTAGAGTATTATAAAAACGAGAATAAAACAAACATTTTAAAGCGCCCCCTACAAAATAAGGAGTAGAATAGAACGTAGGTGGCATACACCATCATTACAAAAATTCCATGCAAAAATTGGCCAGCGCGCTATCTTTACATTATAAGATCTTTGGTATTCATCATTTCCACATTAACAATCTTTATCACTTTATACAGCTGTCAGTTCCTCTCAACTACTGCATTCTTTTATATCCCTTGTCTATTATTTTGTTGGTCAGTCTCTTCTTCATTTCCTTTAGCAGATGTGCAGTTCCATGTACTGTATGCGCCTACTATTCTGGAATCCAACCAATCAAATTGCGTTACGGTCTAACCCTGTTGCTATGTCGAAATTTTGCATGTGCAACCTTTCATAGAAGTTTCAAATTTATCAATAAATGAAAGTAAATTTAATCAAAGTATAAAGACATTGACAACATAAAATATGTGTGACATATGATAATTTGTATGACAAAACAATTTTAAAAATACAATAATTGAAAAACAGTTATTATTATTTAACTTACATGTTTGTGGCAAAGGCTGAAGAAATCAAAATAGTAGGCGCCTACATGGGACTGAAATTCTACATTGTAAAGTTCACCATCTAGCTGTAATAATAAATCTATGATGTCTCTACAACTTAGTAATAAAATTAGTAAGTAGCAAACAATATTCTCACCCCACAGGGTTCTAGTTAATCTATTGACAATGCATAATTTCAACTAAGTTTGTTTTAATTCTTCATCTTACAGTTGATATAACAACACCAGCAACTGTGCCTACACCAATGCCAACTCAGGCTGCAGGACCAAACGACTGCAACTTTGAGAATGGTAATGTCTGTGCTTGGCGTCAAGACTCAACGGATGATTTCAATTGGAAAGTACAACAAGGACGTACAGCGAGTGACAATACAGGCCCAACAGCTGATCACACAACTGGAAATAAGAATGGTATGAAGCTGTAGATTACTTAAACATTCATATTTTATTTTAATGTTTAACCTTTCTTTTGCAGGGGCGGATCCAGGATCCGCCGAAAGGGGGGGCGCACTTTTAAATTCCGGGTGGGCGTGGTTCTTCGGTTTTGACGAGCAAAAAAAAAAAAAGAAAAAGCTCGATTCCCCTATTTTGGTGCTCTGGTGCCGTATTTAGCTCGTTTTTTGGGGTTTTACTGTAAATTTTGGACCCGGTGCAACTACGTTTTGACGATAATAGGGGGGGGGGGGGCATGCGCCGGTTGCGCCTCCCCTAAATCCGCCCCTGTTTTGCCCTGTTGCTACATCCTTGAATCGATCAAGGATGCTACGGATTTTAACAAGAAAAACCTATTTCCATGTACATTATATTTTTATCTACCTTATAGGAGAGCTTGAGCACCTTATCATAAAGTCCAATGTCATTTATTTACTGAATTTATATTTTTTCACCTCTGAATGAGGTGTTTAATACACGCTACTCTTGAAATCCTTCATGAAATGTAGCCACCACATAGTATGTAGACAAGTCCATAATGACAAAACATACCCATACTTGTTCAAGGAAAATTTAACATGATTCTTTAAAACCTTTCTTTTGCCCTGTTGATACATCCTTAAATCAGTCAAGGGGTGCTACTGATTTTAACAAGAAAAACCTATTTCCATTTCCATGTACATTATATTTTTATCTACCTTATAGGATCGTTCATGAAATGTTTCCACCACATAGTAATGTAGACAAGTCCGTAATAACCAAACATACCCATACTTGTTCAAGGGAAATTTAATGGGATTCCTTAAAACAGAAATTTGTTGATAATATTAGTTAATGCATTATAAAATATTTAAATTTTCATTATATTTAGGTTACTATATTTATCTTGAGGCAAGTGGAAAAACAGTGAATGAAAAGGCACGTCTCATCAGCGCAAGTCTTAAGGCCAGTGCAAGGTTTACATGTTTACGTTTCTGGTACCACATGTATGGACGAGACATTGGCACACTCAATGTGTATGCAACCTCAAACATAAACAAGCTGGGTAAGAAGAGTATACTACCATAAATTATTGAATATTAGCACTGCACTCAAATAAGTGTCGCACACCAAACAAGAATTTTTTTTCTAAGTGCCGTTCTCAAATAACCACTTCTGCATTTAATTATATGCGAGAGTTCTTTTTTAAGTAAAACGAAAAAAATATGCTTACTAGTAAACATGTTTCATTGATTATCAGTCAACATTATCAGTACGATTGTGGCTTGTGTTCTAAATCCTTGCTTCCGGTTGTTTTTTGGTGGGCGGCACCAATAATTAAAATTTTTCCACTTTCCAAGAAAGCTGTTATATACAGTATATTCATATTCAGATGGATTCTTTAAATTTTCTTTCCAAATATGGGAATGCTTTTTCTACAATTTTCCCAGATTTCTAATCTGCCAAATGGTTCTTTTTATTCATATGGTCTTTGATCGTTGATTTGTAGACAGTAGAACGCAATCTCTACAGTACATACGCGATTTACCAGAATGTCATCATCATCTACCATCAACTAAAGAAAAATTAAGCATATTTTTTTTTGGTTTTACTTAAAAGGACTATCGCATATTCATTCATTCATCTTTTTATTTCGGAATTTCATGTCCATATAACATAACATCAGATAACAAGAACAAAAAAGCAA
>JAOTQE010007947.1:0-11147 GCA_025631205.1 Nesometra sesokonis
TTACGTTTAACATATTTATCAAATTTGGCATTATATGGTCGTCTTCGTTTTTATGGGCTTGCCCAAATTCGTTCTACTTATATATATAAGATAAACGATACACATTTACAGCTTAGTGAACTGAGAGTCGTCCTCACCGGGAATTGAACCCGGTTCATCGGCATGACAGGCGGGTTTCCTAAACACTCAACTCTACATGAAATAGATACAAGAATATTTAAACTAAATGTTATTAAAAATTAACAATCGATTTACATGTAAGCCTTAATAAAATATGCTGTTCATCTCCATTTCATCTTCCAATAAAGTTACTATTGTTTACATTTCAAACAGCTTAATATTAATAATGCGGTTATAGCATTTATATATTATAAACAACTGTGTTGGATATTCCGGATCAATAGTAAGCATACACATGAGGAGGACAAAGCTTTGGTTGATCCCAGTATTCTCTAAAAATGTGAAGGAAATCGGCAAAACATTTCTGGAGATATAATTGAGTACATAAACAAACCTCCCGAGTCGGGCATGGGTGTATTAAACTCTGTGTGTTATATATTTCCTAAGGAACAAATCTTAATTCAATGTATTCACTGTAGTATATACTTTTCCACCGGGGCCTGTGTGTGAATATCTATTAAATACTAAATAATCTAAAGTATACTAATATAGGCTAATTTGAGTGAGTTCAGCAAACTACAGTAGCCTCGATGTTCACGACTAAGGCGACATTAAATAAGGAACGATTATTGAATATACGCTTAAATTGCGCGCCATACTTGCGATTACTCAATATGTCCACTAGTTTACAAAATATAGGTCTATTTAAGCATTATCCGTTCATTCTTCGTGCTTCTTTAGAGAAAACATACAATGTGTAGGCTGTAAGGTATATGTCAAGACTTGATTAAATTTAATTAATAGCTTCTTTCATATAACTATACTTCCCTGAAATGACGTGCCATACTTGTAGTTAAACGGACCCATGTGGTAGTTTACAATAATATATCAAGCATGTGACCAACATCCATTGTTCATGGTACTTTACAAAATAAATGAAATGTGTAAGCTACATATAACAGTGATGTATTTGACAAGATTAGTTTAAATTTAATACTGTAACTTGTTTCGTATTAGTTTTCTCTGAAATGGTGCACCATAGTTACAAACTCAATAGCCATGTATTTTAGACCTGTATCATTAATTCATTTTTCATGTTATCTATATTTAACAGATTTCTCTGAAATGGCGTACCATGCAATTATCTTATTATGAGTGCCAACGAAGTTGGTGAAGTTATGTTTGCATTCGTGTTTGTGTTTGTATCTTCGTGGGTGTGTGTGTGTGTTGGTGGGGAGGGTGTGTGTGTGTTTGTGTGTTTGTATTTTTGCAAGCATAATGTAAAAAAGTAATTGACAGATTCTGACGAAATTTTCAGGGACGTTTGGAAATGACTGAAAGGAACAATTTGGATACATTTTGGTGAAAATCCGTGGACCCGTGAGGGGGTCGGAAAAACATACGGCGTCCAGTCTACGATCTGTAGTGGGGCTTCACGCTACAATGATTTTTTTTCATAAAAGCAAATAATTAGCCAGATCGCGGTCAACGTTATTGTTACTTTCTACACACTGTTCTTGGAATCGTTATTCTTATAGAAAACAACATATTATCGACGTGGTACTGTAGCTTTGTGGTAAACCACAAAAAATCAGCAACATAGGACTGTGTGTACCGAAATTTTAAACGGTTAAAGGACGTTTCACATCTATTCAGGTTCCAGTTCCGTTTTCAGCTCCGATTCGGTAAAATAAAAAAAATGAATCTATTTTCTCAATGCTGAAAGCTTGTTCCATTCACACCTATCACGATACGGTTTTCAGAAACTGGAACCTGTTCTCATCGACCGGATCAAATCGAGGAGCGATTTTCATTTTGCCGGATCAAAAACTTCTGACTTCTGACCAATCAGATATCAGTACATCATTCGCGCGGTCTTCACAGTGGCCGGGACGTCAGCGTGATCGTGACAACAGTCAACGATAACCGAAACAGATGTGAACAGAATCGATAAAAACTAGAACTAGAACAGGTTCTGATTTGAAAACCGGAACCTAAACATGAACTGATATGAAAGCCGCTTTAAGCTGCATTCGCGAGAATTCCGGCGCTTGGCGGAGGTTTGCGCTCTCCGGGTGCTTCTAGTTGTTCATGTTATTTCAGACGACAGAATATTCTCTAAAAGTTTTAGAGGACATTCCAAGATGCATACCTCTGCTCATGCATCATGCTGTCAGTAGGGTTTTTGTTGATCCTGACCTGTATATTTAAAAGAACATTGTCGTCAACTATGAAGGGTTTCTGATGAAAACTATCTCTTTCAGCTTGTTTACAACTAACAAACAGACAGCCACACAAACAGACACACAGACAACACAAACAGTGGAGAAAAAACGTAATTACGTAATGAAAGTCAAGATAGTTTACGTATTTTGTGCATGTATCATTCATTTATTTACTCACTGATGTTACTTTAGAGAACAAAATGTAACTTATACATACAAGTAACATGTCAATATTAAATTTGTTCAGTTAATAAATAACCCCGTTTTACATTTTGTAATGACCAGACTTTTCTGAAATGCCGCACCATGCCTGTAATTACAAGAAGTCCAAATAGAATGCTTAACTACAGGTATAAGTATGTATTTCAGACCTTTGGGCATCATTAGTTCATTATATCATTTAAAGAACAAAATATAATTATACATAACAGTACATGTTTGTCGAGTTAGATTAATTTAATTAATGTATAGCTTATTACGAGTAATGAAATCCGCGTCGTTTGCAGACTATCAAATATGCGTTCCTACCTGAAGGATACAACTACACATTAATTAACGACCAAGTGAGAAATAGGCTGTGAATCATAGAGAAATATTCTGAATTACGATAACTGGAACTAAACAAGAGAGAAAACCACTCAGTTATTGTACATTACACTATGAAAATATAGTAACATAATAGTTTATGCCTTTGGCTACTTAAAACAATAGCGATACTAAATTTCAGAGGTGAACTCAACATGAGTCGGTAGGCCTACATAATGTTGTACTCCATAAATGGATTGGCGGATTCAGGAATTTATGAAAGGGGTCTACATCCCCAACCAGGGTGGAGGTGTCCCTGGTATAAACAATGAACCTTATTTGCCTCATCTTTTGTGTATACTTATTTGCGATTATGCATGATCCCCGCCCCTAAATTATCATCTGTAACTATTTTGCAGGCTCAACGGGGCGAGAGGGTGGGCCAGCGGGAGCATCATAAAAGTGGTCCGGCAAAGTGGGAGAGTCTCCATTTGTATTAAATTCTGTTAAAGGTCTGTTTAAAATTTGTCAAAAAGTGGTTCGGCAAACGCCTGACCAGCCGGACCGCTTCCGCCAGGCCTTGGAGGGGGAATGTTCGTCCTGTCCTGCTGACACCCATACATCCTGCACCGTTAGACGTATTGCATCACGTGTAAAGCCTCAACACATAGGCCTAATGTATTGCATCGTAGGTGACCTCAATTAAGATAATCAAAAATATAGGCCTAACATCATTCTTAGGAAATTTTTTTCGATTAATGTTAAATTAGTGTGTTAGATTCTTTCCTTTCCTATCACCTTTGTAATAATTATATTCAAACCCAGCATTTTGTGCACGATTATGGAATAATTTAACTCATTCAATTGTTAACTAGGCATAACAATAAATAATTTCTCCCAAACTGAAAACAAAACACGTTTTATTGCATCACATGATTCCAACTTTCTTTACCAACACCAATACTTCTGTTACATCTATATTATACTGATCAGTCTCAATTCGATCTACTGTCTCGTATATATTTACACTTCGTCTGTCACTTTCTATTTTCTGTTTCTACTGTTTATGTTATCGCTTACGTCTTTTGTCGTCAAAGTGATCGTTTTACGTGTTACCATCTGTCATGTCTTATTTGTATTGTCTTTTATTTAGGCTGGGCCAACACAAGATTATTTTTTATAATCTTCTATGGCATTTTGTTCTTTTTCATTTAATTTAACATTCTTTATTATACACATTATATTTATTGCTTTTATTGTGTAAAACCTAAACAGTAAATAAATGCTGAACTAAATTTAATTTAACTAAATTGTACTTTTAACTATATACTATTTAGTTCAGCTAAATAAAAAATCCCTTTCTGCAGATTGGTAGTTTTGAAATTGTTTATTTTGAACCCTATGGATCTCTCAAAAACATGTTTCCATAAAATTAAAACTTGAAATATACTTCTCTGGTTTTAGATAAATCAATCGTTAAAGATTGATTCAGTATTTAGAAAAAAAAATACATGACGTTACTACACAGTGTATACGGATATATTTCATTTGGATCTATCCATTTATTGCTGTACAATTATCAGATTAAACATGTGCTTTATTCGACTACGACAAATTTTCGCGCTGCACCTTAGGCAAAAATGATCCAGAGAAAACAGTCACTAAGAAACTGATAGCTGGTGGGAAGAGAATTTGGAACCAAAAGTTACTAAAGAACGATTACATAACAGTCAAGTAAAAACTCTGAGCATTTTAAGAAGATAGAACTTGCTTTTGAATATCATGAAAATACCAAAAGTTAAAATATCACGATAAAAATATAAAAATAAAAGTACGCCCCGGAAGTTGTAAATGTATACTTGAGGCCCATGTTGGTAGTTTCAAATACTGATAGTTTCTGTACTAGACCTAATAATTAATTCAAATAACTTATAAATCCAGATCAACTAGTCTTGGTTTTTAAAGTGGTGACACACGGTAGACCAGTACTAGAAAGGAAGATAGGTAAAGTTTCAGTGAAAGTATATACCGACCATTTAGCAATTACATCGCCCGGAAATAGTACACACATAAGCATTTTGAAGTGTCATAATTTAACGAAATTTATCATTTTGAACGAGAAAAACAAACATCCGAACCGAGTGATGCGACAGTTTTTGAATATGAAATCTTCGTATGTTCGTAACTGGCACATTATAATGTGTTGTAAAAGACACCTGTCTGCCGCTCTTCAGTTGGTTGGTTAATAGTTCACTACTTTTCACCTCCCAAGCCCGTAACTAAGATTGCTGAGGGGATTCGTTAGTAAGGTCGAATCCGGATATTTTCAGGGGAGGTGAGCGTAATCTACAAAAATTAAAAAACAATATTGCACTTCTTCAAGCTCGGGAATGACACTTTTACATATTAAAAAATCTTTTGAAAGTGTCTCAATTTAGGTATGACTATATGTCATCATTTGAAGAAAAAAGTACATTTAACACAATTACATCATGGTGGGAATGACGTGCTACAATTTTAGAATGAAACGTTTAGATGTTTTTTTTTACATTGAAAAGTGTCCTCTTTCAACTACACCCACCTCAGCATCATGGTTGGTGCTGAGTTGGGAACGGCACCTTCAGACGTACGGAGCTTTGCAAAGTGTTACAATTTAACGCAATTGAAGATGATTAGTTTTTTTTTAATCAGTAACCTCAGCTTTGTAATGACGAGCTGAAGTGAGATAACTTATAGAATGAGATATTTTTGGATGTTTAGAAATGAAAAAAAAGAAGTTCGCTCGAACCGTTAAAAAGCCCCAGCGACGGGTCAGCACCTGAACCTTACTTGACCGGGAACCTGTGAAAATCATTGCTTAATGTAATGAGTGAGTAAATCTGGTTTCAAACACATTTTCTTTAATGTGTTCATTGGTGATGTCATCAATGCAAGGGTGTCTTTTATAGACATTCTTTAAACTTTAGCTTCAGAACCCCACCCCTGGATGCGATAATGATTTACTCTCCGATTATTAATAGAGTGATACACTACCAACTGAACAAACCCGACTATATTACAAATGGCCTTTGTCAAAAGCAACCGCAATTAAGCCGCTTTAGGCCTATTTAAATATATTATTGACCATGCTTAAAAAAAAACAAATAAAAACAATGAGAGACCATAAAATAAATGTTTAAAACCAAATAAATTATGTATTATACATCATCGGAGCTATCGATAACTTGTTTATTTATTAATTTATTTATTATCTTCTTAATTTTAGGAACATGGCAGAGGATGTTTAAAACCAAAAATTGATTGAAGACAAGCATACACATGATGCGGTTTTTTATTACGTGATGCGTAGAAAGTATTCACCTGATGAAAAGTCTACTACATGGACACTGATGTAGTGCAGTCGATCTGTTAGCCATAGATCTTAATCTAGTTGCATCTCGAGACCTTAGCCAGCTACGTATGCAACCAGACTTCTTGAAAATGACCAACGGGCAAAAACAGTAATGCTTGGGCGCATAAAGAATACGGTATTCTACCTGCAGACAGTATTCGATCCTTGCCACCTGGATCTAAATAAAAATCAGGTAGGATTCTACCCCTGCCCCTGGGATCTAAATGATGTCAGACACGATGTGACCACTTTCCCCGAGATTTAAATGATGTCAGACAGGATTTGACCGTTGCCCTCAGAATTTAAATGACGGCAGACAAGATTGGACACCTGCAACCAGGATATAAATTATGGCAGATAAGATTCGACCCCTGCCACTGGGATCTAAATGATGTCAGATAGGATTCTACCACTGCCACCTAGATCTAAATGATGCCAGACAGAATTGGACGACTGCCACCTGGATCTAATTGATGTCAGATAGGATTCGACCACTACCACCTGGATCTAAATAATGGCAGACAGGATTCGACCACTGTCATTTAAATCTGAATGATGTAAGACAGGATTCGACCACTGTCATCGGGATTTGAATGATGTCAGATAGGATTCGTCCACTACCACCTGGATCTATGATGTCAGGTAGGATTCGGCCACTGCCACGTACCTGAATTTGAATGATGTCAGATAGGATTCAACCACTGCCACCGGAATCTAATGATGTCAAACAGGATTCGATAACTCTCCGGGATCTAAATAGTGTCAGATAGGATTCGGCCACTTCCACCTAGATTTGAATGATAAGACAGGATTCGACCATTGCCATTTGGATTTTAATAATATTAGATAGGATTCGACCACTGTCACTTAGATCTAAATTATGTCAGACATGATTCGACTACTGCCAGCTGGATTTGAATAGTGTCCGATAGGATTTGATCACTACCACCTGGATCTAAATGATGTCAGATAGGATTCGGCCACTGCCATATGGATTTGAATGATATCAGGTAGGATTCGACCACTGCCACCTGGATCTAAATGATGTCAGATAGGATTTAACGCCTGCCACTGGAACTAAATTATGTCAGACGGGAGTCTACCCCTGCCACCGGGATCTGAATGATGTCAGGCAAGATTCTGCTACTGCCACTTACATCTAAATAATGTAAGACAGGATTCGACCACTGCCAACTGGATTTAAATAATGTCAGACAGGACTGACCCCTGTCACAGGGATCTAAATGATGTCAGACAGGATTCTACCCCTGCCACCGGAATCAGAATGATGTCAGACGGGATTCTACTACTGCCACTTCGACCATTGCCACCTGGATTTGGATAATGTCTGATAGGATTATTTCACTGCCACGTGGATCTAAATGATCTCAGATAGGATTCGACCACTGCCACCTGGTATTGAATGATGTCATATAGGATTATTCAACCAATGCCGCCTAGATCTAATGATGTCAGACAGGATTGACCACTGCCAACTGGATCTAATGATGTTAGACAAGATTCTTCCACCGCCATCTGGATCTAAATGATGTCAGACAGGATTCGACCACTGCCACCCGGATTTGAATGATGTCAGATATGGTTAGATAACTTACACCAGGATCTAAATGTTGTCAGACAGGATTCGACCACTGCCACTTTAATAAAAATGATGTCAGACTGGATTATTCGAACATTGCCACCTGGATTTAAATGATGTCAGACAGGATTCGATCACTGCCATTTAAATCAAAATGATGTCGGACATACTTTGACCACTGCCATCTGGATCGAAATGATGTCAGATAGGATTCGACCCCTGTCACTGAGACATAAATTATGTTAGACAGGATCTACACCTGCCACTTGGATCGGAATGATGACAGAAAGGATTCGACCCCTGCCAGCGGGATCTAGATGATGTCAGACAGGATTCGACCACTGTTACCTGGTTTTAAATGACGTCAGACAGGATCCGACCCTTGTCGCGGGAATCTAAAAGATGTCAGACATAATACGATCCCTGCCACCAGGATTTAAATGATGACAGACATGATTCGACCACTCTTACTGGGACCTAAATGATGTCAGACAGAATTCAACTCCTGCCACCTGGATCTAAATGATGTCAGACATGATTCTTCCTTTGCCATAAGGGTTGGGACTAGGTCTAGTTACACTCAAAGTAGATCGTCAGTGACACCAAAGAGGCATAAAATGTGTATGCACGAGTACGAAAATGCGCATAAAGAGACGCAAAACGCGTGCGTGCAGTGATCAACAAATATCCACCGTACGCGAAACATTTTGTATGCGAGCATAACGTTTTGTGTCTCTTCGTGCTCTCACTGATGATGTGTTTCATGCGAAATGCAGGAAAAAATTAATGATATTAGGAGAATGTTTTAAATAAAAAGACTGACCTGTACCATATTCAATTCCCCGTTAAGACTAAATGTCTTTAATATACCACATTAATTTTGTTATGGTCTACAAACTATAATGATGTTACAATTATCGATGTATTTGATTCTTTGATTCGGCGCCTCCAGAGATTATGGGCTATGCTGAATAAAATAAGACCCCATAAATTACTACTACTATATAACAAGACAATAAGAAATTGCATATCTCTAATAACACTAGTCATGTTACATCGTTCCATACTATAATGGTTTATTGAACTATTTATCTGTAACTTAAGTTGATTTTGTTCTTTCAAAGTTTAAAATAATGAACAATTTCCAATGATATATACATCATTGTAATGTATTTTATATATTCATGTGTAAATCTAAATCACTCAAGAAAGTTAAATACGGTGCTCAAAGAAAGACTAGCATAGCTTGCAGTGGGTTTAGACTCATACAAAAATGCTTTCGACGGGATTCAAACCTGCGACCTCTTATAACCATTAGACCACAGAGGCTTCATTGTTGAACAGATTCATATAACCGTCAAGTACATCATCTCAAAATGCTGCCCCCTAGGGCGAATACCATGTAAATATGAGAAAATACGGCTTTAAATAAATACTACTATTTATAATATGGATTGAAATTGCCGTTCACACTGTTATATTACAGATAAGTCATTAAAGAAGTTAAATGCAGCGGACAAAGACAGACTAGATGTTGTAACCCGCGTAGCATAGCTCGCAATGGATTTAGTTTCATAAATAAATTGTGTGGAAAATTCCTCCGACGGGATTCGAACCTCGCTATCAAGGTGAGCGTCATAACCATTAGACCACAGAGGTTTTATGGTTAACATTCAATTCAACTGGTTTACCTCTGTAAAGGAAATAACGAACATTCGACCCCTAAATGATGTCAGACAGGATTTAACCCTGCCACTGGAATTTAAATGATGTCAGACAAGATTCGAGACCTGTCACCGTAATATAAATGATGTCAGACAAGAAAGGAATTGAACCTGCGCTGGAATTTAATTGCAGTTGAAATTCAACCGTTTTACCTACTCGGCTTTGAAGGAAGTAACGAACTATCGGAAAGTTAGAGGGCGCTATATTATTCGTTGTATAGTCCAGAAGTGGAAAGGAAGCTGCACTGAAATTTAATTGCAGTTCAATTACAATTCAGCCGTTTTAGCTACTCGACTTTGAAAAAAAATAACGGTCGGAAAAATGAGGGCGCTTGATTGTTTAATCATGAGAGGAATTGAAATCGTACTTGAATTTAATTGGAGGATACACGACGTTTTATCAACTCGGCTAATTATCGGTGGACAACAGAACTGTTTAAAAATAATGCAGTTGAACTTCCCTGTGTGGACACATCTCGTAAACGGACACCTCCCTTAATTGAGGACGCTTGATTGTTTAATCATGAGAGGAATTGAAATCGAACGTCAAATTAATTGCCAGTTACACATTTTATCAACTCGGCTAATTATCGCTCGACAACAGATCTGTTTAAAAATTATATAACGAATTCAAACAAATTTCAAAGCAAGTAAATTGACGAATTAGGGCACTCTATATAGCCCGTTTGATTTGTTAATAAAATAATCCACTGTTCTTTTTAAGTGTTTTTTTACATAATTTAGAAGGATGGTATAGGAGCTCATGAACACACGAGTATTTGTTCTTTCTAGAAGTTCGATTTAAATCTATACCACACAATAGATAAAAATATAACCTTAACTAATAATCCGCAAACCATGGAGTTATAATGGCCTATTTTGTTATAACCCCTTAACTCCATCAACTCATCACATCCTTACCTGGTACTGACAAAGATGTGGCAGTATGACCGTATTCAATTATTTTAATCTTCTCTAGAAGATCAGCTCTTTTAACATAACTACAGAAATTAAACTTATATTCATTTTTTCAGGTTTGTGATTAGGCCTACGTATAGTCTTGATAAAAAAAATACAGAGGGGAAGATCAAAGACATTCTGTCTGGCGCGGAACGGCATCCGAGTTACTAAAAGTAGACGGCATGGCAGCGTACTTTTACAAGCGTGCATATACAAATGACACTTCGTGGGTTCGTAAGTTTAATTACGAAGCCACGATGTGTGATTTGCATATGCAAAGTATTACCGCATTCTATAGTTCGCGCAGCAAGCCCGCAAAGCGCAACATACGACATTTATTCCAAATAACGCAAAGGCTAACGATTGACACAAATAGTGTGCGGGGAATGGCTAGGGTAGGGACTGGGTTATAGTGGGGCAGATAAGCAAAAAAATGGGGACACGTCGGACAAAAGCGCCAAATTTTTTTTGTGAGTTCCTTAGGGCATAAGTATCAAATTTGGAAGGGGTGCCAAAAAATCGGGTCACTCTGTCAGTCTATAGAGGGCGTTTTTCAAAACTGGCCTTCTGAGATTTGAACCCTTATATCTCGGTAACCACTG